>CAUYPK010143219.1:0-34512 GCA_963574355.1 Loris lydekkerianus
ATGTCTACATACAATAACTAAGAAAATGCCATGAAGGCTACGTTGAACAGTTTGATGAGAATATTTCAGATTGTATATGAAACCAGCACATTGTACCCCTTGATTGCACTAATGTACACAGCTATAATTTAACAATAAAAATAAAAAATAAAAAAGCTGAAACTATGTCCCGGCTATGCCCTTGAAATAAGTTGAAATTGGAATATTATTTTCCCTTAAACAGTCCAGTCATTCATTTTTTTAAATAATTTGGCAACAATATAACTTTTTTTTTTTCCTTTTATTCTCCTTTCGGATATGTGTGGTTAATTCAATCACGTGGAGATTAAATTTAAGAACTTGGTTTCAGAAAGCTATTTCCTGGCAGTGACTCGCACAAACTGCAGGAGATTTGATGTGGCATTTTTGTTTTAGCTGAATCAACAATTCTTGGGTGAATTCTGTTCTGTGACCCTGAGTCCAAATACACATGGTAAGAAGTAAAATAGTTGGCTTCTAGTCATGGGGAGAATTCTGATCAAATGTAAGTGTATCTCTTTTAAAATATGAATTTTATATTTAGAAGCCTAGTTAAATTAGTCTTAGTAAAATAACATTGATGAGACATACACAGTATTGTATACTTAATCAAAGTCCCAAATTAATTTTACTAAGACATTGCTGCCTGGCAGATCTCAAGTCCCAAAAGTAGGACCATAAAATCTATTTTTTTGGACTTGAATTAGCCCCCCAGACTGCAGCATTCACCTTGTTTCAAAGACCTGGACCTGGTTTGTATAATATAAAATTCATTTAGCAGTGAGATTGAGACTTGGTGCAGGGATACATTCTCATATATAGACAGAGACTGACAGTGTGTCTAAAGAATAAATTGTTTGAGTTTAAAAATTAATGAATGGGAAAATGGAGTAGATTAAGAAAGAAAAAAGACATGCAGAATGGATGGCCGAATTCAGGCAGGAGATGCCTTAGGTAATGCTTTGCATTCAAATATTTTTAAATTATATTATATAGAATTTGGATGCCAAAAGAGTTTATTTACAGGCTGTGCTTTTGTAGCTAACATCAGAAAATCTTTTACTTTAGCAAAGCTCCCATTGTCTTATTTCGTAAGCATTCTGGATGTTTCTATTCAGAAGAGGTTGCTATTTACATGCACTTTAAATTCTCACCAATTTTCTGCCTGCTACATAATGTAAAAGGAATGAATGGCTACACTGCATCGTTCACACTTCCAACTATACGTGATTATCTGGTCCACTGGTCTACTGTAGTGTATTTCTGAAATGATTCTGAAGATAAACCCATAATAGTCCATTTCATACAAAGAAATTTGTCTCAGTTTAAATTCAGGGCCCAGATATCTACTTATGTCCTTTCTGTTTTGTAAGTATGGTGTTTTCATCCTCATAAAACCACATTAACTTCCCGGTTATACCTGGTGTTCTGGAAATGCTGGGAATGCACAACCACTCTCCTTTCTGGCTCTTTAGTATCCCCCACTTTGAAATACATAACACAGTGATTAAATAAAAGACAGAACATTCAGAAAGAGCTCTGAGGGATTTAACCAAAGATATTTACTACATTATGTCAAGTTTTGAATCAAGTTGTTTCTTTTTCTTGCCAAAGCACTCATATTAACTTTGCTTTTCTTAAACAAAAACAATATATTACATTTGAGTAAGAAATCAAAATATAATCGGTGTTCAAACAGATTAAATGTTATTATTCAATCAGAAAGAGGTACTTACGTTTAATAGCCAAATTTGAATAAATACAATCAAATTTATTATTAAATATTCATGACATGATCTGATTTTTAAATAAACGTTTTCAAAGAATAAAAATCTGATATCATTTAGCTAAAATTAAAAATATATATCTTGTTAGGAGAATCCTCATGTAAAAACATCATAAAATTATATATATTTTGAAATGATAATCTTGGCCAAGAGGAAGAAGATAACTGTAGTGTATCTGTAGTGCTTTCTTTCTTTCTTTCTTTTTTTTTTTTTTTGAGACAGAGTCTCACTTTGTCACCTCAGTAGAGTGCTGGGGCATCACAGCTCATAGCAACCTCCAGCTCCTACAGGTGCCTGCTGCAACACCTGGCTATTTTTTTGTTGCAGTTTGGCTGGGGCTGGGTTCGAACCCACCACCTTCAGTATATGGGGCCGGCACCCTACTCACTGAGCCACAGGTGCTGCCCTCTAGTGCTTCATTTCTCTCATAAAAATTAAGCAACCAGAAATAAATATAGTAAAACATTAATACCTGTTTAAGTCTATATAGACAGTACATAAATATATCACTTTTTCTCTATGTAGTGAAACCTGCATAATTCAAAAAAGGAAAAATTGAACATATAATTTAAGAAAAACACAATTCGTGGAAATTTATAAAAACTTACAAATCAAATAGAAACATTCTAGATAACTTTTGCACAAATACAAATTTGTTGCTTATTATCTTCTCTAATTCTTAATAAAACTAATTTAGAAATCAGAAATCTTCAGATGAATTTCAATGAAAGTTTCTTCATGGATAAAAAATTAGAGTAAAAAAGAGATTACCTTTCTGTATGTATAGTAATGCATTCACATAAAATAGAGCTATAGATTGTGTCTTGTTGTCACTGATTTTGCCCTTAAATTAGTTACACTTTTAGCAGGTTTTTATGGTTTTATACAAAGGATGATGACTTTACGTTTACAAGTCTGCGAGGGAACACCTTCGTTCCATACCTCATTGGTCTGGTTCTTTTTGAATATAAAGTAATTTATTTGCATAGTTTCTTCTGAATCCCATTTAAAATACTTTACTTTCAAAAGAAAATAATGTCCCATCTAGTGGTATTTTCCTATTCATTCTCATCTATGTGAAAATAGTGAAATACTTCAATGCAACTTTATTTTCCACAGTAGCACAATTCAATAAATAAAACATAAAGTCAATCTACTAAAAGTGTACAGGATGCATATGATACTCAATAGACACAACTGGCAAATATATTCAGACAAACATGTATGCAATAATTCAGGATGATTTGGTGATTACTAGTCCTTCTACTAAACCTAAAATAATTACAGAATATTGCTAGTTCTATCTACCAGTAATGATTTTCACAGATGTGTCTGTATTTTTATGTTATCCTATATTACTGTATACACACAGAAAACCAAAAGGTACTCTAAGCCTCTGGTGTTTGCACTCTTATATGTACTAATAAAATTACAAAAATATTTCAGATATATACCATATTTGAAACATTGCCAAATAAAATACAGTCATGAAAGTAGAGTAATAAGTCATTATAGCATGGCATATCATTTTCACATATATTCTTGGGAGCAATTCAATATTTTGATTAATGGATCAAATTACTTTTCAAGGAATATCAAACATCTTTAGGCATTTGGCTATCTGTCTAAAAGTGACAAGCTGCTCCCTCTCAAAATCTACCCATTCTGTTTCTCTCTCTCTCTCTCTCTCTCTCTCTCTCTCTCTCTCTCTCTCTCTCTGATTATTGGTCATTTTATCTATTCTGGACATAATCAAACTAATGCTCCTCATCAAACTTTTAGTATCTATCTCTTCATTTAAAAATCTCTCTCTGTTGAAATTTTAATACATTTATACTCAGGGTAACATAGAGTAGAACCAACTTAAGTGCTATGTGCTATAATAAGAGTTTGCCAGTGAGCCCAGATCCAGCAAAGTCTATTTTTTTAGCATTGAGTATAGCTGTTTTCTTGCTACAGTGGCAAACCTGAGTAGCTTCCAGAGACCTCATTTGCTCAGCAAGACTTGAAACGTGTGCCATCATGCCCTGTATAGAAAAAGTTTGGCAATCTTTGGCAAACAAAATATAGTGTAGGACATAAAAGCACAATTTAATGATACATTTCCAGAATCATTTAATTTATTTAAGTTTATTTTTTAACTAAAACCTGATATAGCTAAGAGTAATAATAATTTTTAAAGTCTACATTTTGAATGTTTTCTAAAAGTATTTCTCACTGCTACAGGAACATATTGGGCACTTGATAACAAACTGATGTATTAAATAATCATACAGCAAGAAATTCAATTATGATATAAACTATACTTCTTCTAAGCATGATCCCTTTGGCTTGTGAGATCACCAGAATGCCACACATCTGGGCTGCATCACTGTGGGATCAAAGACAGCTTTGAAGACCTTTGACAGTAATTAGGCTTTGAGCTTTCCCAATGAAAAAGGCATTCCTAGATCTCTCTGTAATTAGAAAAAACAAAACAAAACAAAAAAGCCTAACAACAAAAAGATTGCTATCAAGGACCCCATCCACTCTTTATAGGCTCATATGAAATTCCTCCCAGAATTCATCATTAAGAGAAAATGTGTGTCAACTAATGAACTGCTATATTTTCTTTTGCTGTATAATGATAGCTACTTAATTCATTGCCTTTCCCTTTCACATATGGCTTTTAGGAAACCCAGAGCTATAATTCAAATTCAATTTTAGTAGCTAATCTTAAATATCTCTTCTTACCATAACTCTACACTTTTAATAAACCATTCTTGTTTTTCTTTCTTTTAACAATTTTTAAAAATGTGTGCTACTGTAAAGTCACTTTTGAAGTAAGCATGATGAAAAAATGATGAATACATGCATGAATGAACAAATAAAACAAAAAATTTCAACATTCTGGTATCCTGGATTCTCAACAAGATGAATTGGTTTCTTCTAACCACATCCTTTTTGCTAAATCATCAAAGTAAGTCACAAGAAGACAATACTTTGAAAAGTTTCAGTAATCAAATTTAGAAACAATGGCAAACACCCTCTCCTGAATGAATATTAGATTTAATTAATATTGCAGAAGCAGACTTTCATACGTGCAAAGTTGATCTAGTAAGCAAGGCTTAAATTACAGAGGTCCTCAAATTTTTTAAACCAGGGGCCAGTTCACTGTCCCTCATGCCGTTGGAGGGCCAGACTATAGTAAAAAAAAAAAAAAAAACTACGAACAAATTCCTATGCACACTGCATATATTTTATTTTGAAGTAAAAAAACAAAACTGGAACAGATACAATCACACTGCCTCATGTGGCCCGCAGGCTTAAAAGTATAAAGTTCAGAAGATTTGAATGTTTAGTCAACTTACCACATGGGGGAACAAATAGTCATCTCAGAGCAGATATTCACTCTGTGATGATCCCCTTGAGATTTTTAAGATCCAGTGGTGTTCGACCTTTTTTCCTTTTACACATTGGAAGAATAAGACTTGTGTTGGGCCACACATTAAATACAAAACTAATGAAAACTGATGAGCATAAAAATGATCTGTGCATACTATTTGAAATCTAATACCACAGATAAACAAAGCAGGCCTCAAATAATCTGGATGTGGCCCATGGGCCGTAGGTTGGACACTGCTGAATATGTGTAAGGAGGACATTAATTTACTTCACATGTATGTGGGGTGGTGATAATAATTTTTTTCTTACTATAAAATTCCTGAAAGGCAGTGCTATTTGTCAGAAGGGACAAGAGGAAATGAGGGAATTCATTGGAGAGGACAATGAACTTTTACAAGGAATTTTAAAAGGTCTGATAATCAGAATCTGCAAAGAACTCAAGCAAATCAGCAAGAAATGACCAAACTCCATTAAAAAGTATACAAAAGACATGAATAGAAACTTACCAAAAGAAGATGTGCTAATGGCAAAAAACCTCATGAAGAAAAACTTAAAATCTCTAATCATTAGGGAAATTCAGATAGATCAAAACCATAATCAGATACCACCTTACTCCAAAGAGAGTGGCTCAGGCATATTGAAAATTCCCCAAATAACAGATGATGGCCTGTAAGTGGGAAAAAAGGGACGCTGATACGCTGTTGGTGGGACTGTAAACTAGTACAGCCTCTATGGAAAATTATATAGAGATATCTCAAAGACCTGGAAGTAGACTTACAATTTGACCCTGCAATCCCACTCCTGGGCATATTTCCAAAGGATAAAAAGGTCATATTATTAAAAGAACACCTGCACAACAATATTTATAGCAGCACAATTTGCAATTGCAAATACATGGAAACAATCTAAGTGCCCCCCCAATACATGAATGGATTAATAAAATATGGTATAGGAATATTATGGAGTACTACAAAGAAAAATGTCAGTCTAGTTTCTTTTGTGACAACTTGGATGGAACTGGAGACCATTCTTCTATAGGAAATCTCACAGGAATGGAGACAGGAGCACGTGTACTCATTACCAGCCTAGAACCGATCCATCAGCACATAAGTGAACCTATGGAAGGAAATCTCAATTAAAAAAAAAAAAAAAAAAAAGGTGGAAAATGTGAAGGAGGGACAAATTCACCTCTGTTTTGTCTGGTGCACTGGGGGAGAGGGTCACATGTATAACTTTGACTCGATTTGTGCAAAAACCAAAATATGTAAACAAAACACTTGTACTACTAATACCTGAAATTAGGATGGAAAGAATCAAAATTCTAACACCCATGTATTAAAAGCCATGAAAATTGCATTATTGGAACATAATGGTCCCAGGAAAAGTTCAATGGCAAAACTGCAAGAAGATTTCTGAAGTAAAACTTCTTTAAATAGAGAGCATCTAGTCTGGTGACCAGATATATCTATAACACAAATTTTTCTCTGGATAGATGGGGAAGGACCGGTTTTAACATAGTCTGGTTTTGCGTCTGGCAAGCTCTGTGGACCTGGCCACACAGGAGTAATAGTATAACTTGGAAATTGTGAGTATGTGGGCTTGGGCAGGTTATTTTTGCTTTTGGTGTCTTGGTCTCCTATTCTGAGAAATGATGCTGGCCCTAATGCATTCCTCCTGGGTAGGCTTCAAATCAGTTAGCATAGGTATGTCTTTTAAACTAGCTGGGACCCAGTTAGACCTATATTAGAGATTGTTCAATGTTATTCTAACCCATCCATACAGAAGGCCATTTATAACAAGTCAGATTCATCATTAATTGGGTTATGCACATAATTCTTGATAGAAGAGGCAAAATTCTGTGATGACCATCAACAGAGGAGGGAGAATATGTTTTACAATTGGAGGCTTGCTTCTAATTAGCAGTATGTCCTTGGGTGAACCACTTAGAGATTCTGAGTCTCAATTTCCATATGTGAAAAATAAATGAGTTAGTCTGGTGAATCCCTAAAGTCCTTTTGGCTCTAATATTTCATGAGTCTGTGAATCCTCTTAATGTGTGAGGATCATATATTCAGACCTTTTCTAAGCATGATGAGAGAAACAACAACAAAAAAATCAGTTTCCTACCCATGGTCCTAATATGACTACAGAGCCTTCTAATCCACATTTGCACAACACAATAACATTCTCACTTATATGAGCCTTGTGAGTATTTTTCTAATTTTATAGATGGAAGCCATTTAGGGCACTAGACAATGTTGTGCAAAGCTAGGAAGACTAGCTTAAAAGACTCCGAGCTTTTCTTTTTGTGTGACTGATGGATGGCAGTCCTATTAAAACAGAATCTACACTTTCATATTTTACTGACAAGGGATTACACTCAATAAAAAGTTTTTGACTGACACGTATTTCCTATTACTCAGATTGTCCTTTGCTGCCAAAGCAACAATCTAAACAGGTTCAGGACCAAAAAAAACAATGAACACTCGTCCTCTCCTGACTATGAGTAACCATGAGGGGAACATTGTACCTCAGACCATCCAGTGTGCCTCAGCAATGTCTGTGCTTTAAACCCTCTTTATATCTTGTTCCTGATTTAAACTCTATTATTTATCTACAGCATCTTTTTCTAGTACTTTTTTACACTAATAAGTACTATGTACTAAAATTTCAATATGGACAGACTTTTTTGAATTTGTATTAAATGTACATATAATAATTGATTCCATTTCATTTGAAATTTATAATTATACTGAAATCCCTAAGTCATTTCACAGAAGAAAACAGTGATTTGAACTTGAACTAAATGCATGTAGTTTTTTCCCTAACGCTGTGGAGGAGACACTACTGTGTGGGAGTTGCCAGCTACCATGTATTGCTGCCTTTCCCTGCAGCAGAACTGCAGCAGATCCGCTTGTAGGCTCAAAGCCACATGGAAGCTGTAATTCTACACAGGAAACACACAGGCTTATTTTAATGCTGGTAGAATTGATCTGTCAGGGACCCAATTATTTAACTGATCTGTTCTAATGATGGAATCTTCAAATCTTGTGTGTTTGCTGTGTGAATTCCTAACTCCAGACTTTATTTAAGCCTTGGGGCCAATAAAGGCTACCACAGATGCCCTGTGAACCATAAATGGGGTGTTTGCCTCCCAGTCATTGAACCGTATGATGCCCTGCCCTTAGCTGTCATACGTCTTAATTCATACCCAATTTTAAAAGGTCCCATTTCCATGACATTAGGAAATTCTTGTCTTCCAAGACGGAGAATGAAATGTTTCATGATTAATGACACTATCTGAACACTGGCACAAGCTGGTGCGCTCTTGCAAAGGAGGCGTGTTTGATTGCATTCTGCCCAATACACCAGCTCATTAAGCAATATTTTCCCCATTAATGTTTAGTATTAAACTCTGAATGAAAGACTAAATATCATACAGAAAAACAAATTGAAAACAACACAGTGGGGTTTAGGGGAAGCAGCCAACAGCCTCCCCTTCATTTGGAAGACAGCTTGCATACCTATTCCAAAGATTAATGAGCAATCAATTCCAAATTAAACCAAGACCTGCATTTAAATCCTTTTCCCCCTCTGTTGAAAAGCATGGCTATGAGTTACACTAACTGAGATAAAATACAGTCTTAGCCTTTCCATGTGTTGTGTAATATGGTTAGAAACATGAAAGATTGTTTCTGAAACATTTCCTTCACATTTTTTCATCATTTATTTTCCTGAACAATTTGAAAGGAAATGGGCCATGATGAGGTCGGTCGTTTCTGCCACATGATGCAGAATCTTGCTCTCCGTCAGTCACTCAAAAAACAGTCACCTCTTTGAAGATGGAATAAAAAAAAAAAAAAGAAAAGAAAACGCTTTTATGAACATCACAGATCCTATCTTAGGTGACTGACACAGAATTTCAATTTTACAAAAACTGTCAAAAGAAACTACCTTTCAGTAGGAGCACTGCTACTGTTCTAATAAGTAAAAATACGGAAAATCTGACTGTATTGCTGAAGCTCTGGGACATTGATAACACCAGTGGTCTGTGCTATGGTGAGAAACATTTTATAGAAAGAGAGGCTGAGTTTAACACACCACACGATTGAATCCTCAAAATGCAAAATTGTTCCAAGAGGAATTCACTTGGTTGGCAGGGCTGGCTTTAGAAAAATGTGATATCTGAAACAACAATTTAGCAACAAACCCATCAGCTAGGAATACTTCATCTTGCCCTCTCTAACTTTGGGGTATTTGTGAAAGAATTTACATCTTTTGTAAAATACATTATTGTGTTTGTGTGTGCACATATGTATTTTGGGGGAACAGATTCTATAATTTTCATTAAATTCTGTAAGATAAATTTCTTATTAAACTTTTAAGCATTGGCCTTGCCTGTTTCCATAACTCGGCTGTACTTTAAAAATTACCTAAGGAATTATTTCAAATAACAGTATCAGAAACCCTTCCAGATCTGAATTAAATCACAATTCCACAGGACAAGATTAAGGCATGAAATTAAAAACAAAAACAAACACACACACACACACACAAAAAAAAAAAAACCAACAACCCCCACCTTTTAAGATAATACACAGCTAAGAATCAAAATAAGTGACACAGTTCAGAAAATTATACAGATGATGTAGACATATGGAAAATGGAAATCTGATGTAAACTTATGATCTTCTGGATAGCTTTGGCTAAGACTTCAAATTGGGGATTGCACAGCTTTCAATACTAGGGAAAGAAATTAAGTAACTTTAAAATTGAATAAGAAGGACAATTATACTGAAATTTTAGAACAGTCATCATATAAGGTATGTATATCAGTAGAAAGTTGAATAGTGGCCCCCAAGAAAATAGATGTGTGCCCAAATCCCTAGACTTGTGAGGACAACCTTGTGTGGGAAAAAATTGGTTTTTGCAGATGTAATTATATTAAAAATCCCCAGATGAAGTCATCCTGGTTTATTTGAGTAAGCCATAAGTCCAATGACAAGTGTCTTTACAAAGGACAAAGAGAGGAGACACACTGAAAGAAGAAGAGGAGGGTGTGTGCCCATGGAGGCAGAGAGGCTGACGGAGGCAGAGAGCCTGATGGAGGCAGAGAGGCGATGCAGCCACAAGCCAAGGAGCCTGGGGACCCAACAGAAGCTGCCAGACACAAAGAACGGAATCCCCTCTACACCCATGAGGGGAGATCCATGCAGCACTTGGATGTCAGACAATCACAGGAAACTAACACAGTATCTTTTTCTTATTTTGCTACTAATAGTTCTCATGATATCATAATATCCACATAGTTCCCTGGATTGAAACTAAGTCTCACAATAATGTACTGTGTTCCTCTTACTTGTAAGGTGTTTTTTCACAAGGATTAAAGCAAGGCTTGCTTAAGGTGAAGCCATAAAAAATTAGGTCAGGGGAGATTCACTGGCATTCTTTAAAGTTAAAACATTTTCTCATTTGCCTTTCCTGCAATGGCACATTTCTATGAAATACCCCATCTTCCTCCGTCCCTCTATCTTCCTTATTATTATCGTCATAACTTACAATGACAAAATTTCAACCATGC
This sequence comes from Loris lydekkerianus, assembly GCA_963574355.1. Taxonomy (NCBI): domain Eukaryota; kingdom Metazoa; phylum Chordata; class Mammalia; order Primates; family Lorisidae; genus Loris; species Loris lydekkerianus. The sequence goes on from CAUYPK010143219.1 coordinate 10,771, forward strand.
TAGCATATGATGTGAGAAAATGTATCTAATCCATGGAGCAGCTTTATAAAATAAGCACCATGACAACCATTTTACAGATGAAGAACTAAAAAACAGATTGAGTCCTTTCCCTAAAGGACTTTCTTTTGAAGTAACAAAAGAAAGATATGAGGAAAATAAGCTGCCAAAGGGCGACCTTATTACAGACAATGACAGTGATGCACTGTTCAAGTAGCAAATAATGTGTCTTCTAAAAACATAGTTCCTTCCTCAAATGGGGATTACCATGTATGTGAGAATATATCCAAGCATACAGTGACGCACATGCATGTAGGAATATATACATACCCACAGCAATTCATAAGTATGTAAGAATGTATGGATGTACATCCAGTGTTTCATACATACATAAGAATGTACCCATGCACGCAATGTTGAAATGTATGTAAGAATGTACCCATGCCCGCAATGTTTGAAACGCATGCACAGTGTTTCATATGTAAGATTGTATCCATGAACACAGTGGTTCACGTGTATGTAAGGATATATCCATGCATGCAATGTTTCAAATGTATATAAGCATATACCCATGCAGTGTTTCATATGTAAGATTGTATCCATGCACGAAATGGTTCACATGTATGTAAGAATGCATCCATGCACACACTGATGCATATGAATATAAGAATATATACATACTCACAGTGGTTCACACGTATGTTAGACTGTATGGATATACACAGTGTTTCACATGTATGTAAGAATGTATCTGTGCACACAGTGGTTCACTATGAGTACAGTCATTAAATAGAAAACTGCACAGACCAACTGCTCTATAAGAGTATGTGTTGAGGGGCAGCTTAGAATCAGGGAAAAGGCACAAGGAGGGATGAGAAGTGATTAAATAAGGATGCTTTTAAAATATTATTATTATTAACATTACCACTTATAATTTAATTAGATCAAATGACAGCATCTACAGAATCACCCTCAGAACCTAGGTGTGTGTGCAGGCATTGAGAAAAAAAAAAGGACAAGAAAAAAACAGGAAAAGAAATCCCCCCAAACCTATGACTTATAGAGAAAAAATTATGTTTCTTATAAATTTAAAATTTGGAAGTTACTTAAATGAAATAATTTACCTAATAGAACATTAGGAAGGTTTTGGATTGGGTTTTAGAAGTTCAGTGTCCACCAATGAAGCCTTCCCTGATATTTAGGTAATGAAGATCAGCTTAGCTTATTATGAAGAGATGCTAATTAGAGGTTAACCTGCCTGTCATTTAGACCTAAGGTAGAGAAGTGAAGAAAAATAAATAAATAATGGGAATGGGAATTTAATGAATTCATTTTTCTTTCTTTCTTTCTTTCTTCTTCTTCTTCTTTTTTTTTTTGCAAAGATGAGTTTTCAAATTTTCTGTCACAATTTATTTATGGGATTTGTTCAGTTAAATTCAAATACAGTGCAAGCTCTGTAAGTTGATCACTCAAGAGACTGTAACAAACTGCTCAATATACAAAGGTGGTCCACAGATGCAAGTCTGGTCTATAAAAATTAGGTCAATTTAAGGAGGTGCTCAATGTATGAAAGTCATCAATTCTGGAGGTTCTATCATAAATCAAAAGTAATATAAAGTGAAAATATTTTACATATGACAAATCTTCATAGTTTATTATACAAAATGACTGGTATAGATTCTATCTTCAGCAGAAATAATAGAGGTTTTTTTCCATTACTCTTCTTTTTGTGTACATCTTTAATGTCTTGGACGACTGGAATTTTATGTTTCTGAATCGTGTGTTTTGAACTTCCATAAGTAATTCTAGAACAGATAATCAGCATCCTTTTCTTTTAAGAATTTCTGAAATGGGTACTGGAGAAACTAGCAAATTTTCAGCCCTATTTCAAAGCCTCTTTCTCTTCCAGCTAAAGGGGAGTGGGAATGGCAACACTATAATCTGGAATTGCAAAATAGCATGGAGAAATCTGGGAATGCAAAGCTCCTGGAAGAGAGCCCAAAGAGAGAGGAACAGTAAGAATAATTAGTGCCATCCGTACTCAGCCTCTGTTGAAAAATGCCAAAGGACTACAGCAGTTACATCAACTTTCTAGTAAAGCAAATATAAGCAAGAGGCTGCAGTTTACAACAAGGAGACGCCAGTAAGAAACACGTAGTATGTTTTTTAAAACCGAGATACGTGATACCTCTACTATATTGAAGAAGTAGCCATCTCCGGCTCCTGTTTTAATATATATCACAACCTGCAGATGAAATGTCTTTCTGTCACAAATCCTGAGGGATTGTGTGTGTGTGTGTCCATGCCTCAGGAGAAAAACCTCAGATTCTCCCAGGTTAGTGTCACGATGAATTTGTGGTTCTAATCTTAGTAGTGCACCCCTAAGAATTGCTAGTCACTGCTTCCAATTTCCCTTGTCACTCTCATCTCCCTTCCTACTAGGGCAATTTTAAAGCTTCTCCACTCTCTTTAACCCTTGATCTCCACCAGTGTCCCTCCAACCCTTAAAAAGGTCATGTCAGTTCTTGGAAATGGGTGTGCCCCCAGTTGCCACCGCGTTACAATCCCACGGGGTTCCTGCCTCCCGCTTTTGTCTTTCCTGTGATTCGAGTGAACAGTGGCCAGTCTCCGTCAATCCCAGCCCTTCCACACATGCTCTACCTATCAACTACAGGTAGACATTCCCTTTGACATTTCCTACGTTTCTGGAACTCATCCACCCTCACTTACACTTCCCAAAATCATTTTTCTATACTAAAGCAAGAAACAAAACGAAAACCTTATTTTCTTTTTAGCACCTTCATGTATTCTTGCTTTATGAAGTCAGATTTATTTACAACATTTGTCTACAGAAAATGTTTCTGACTGTGTACTTCTCATTAAACTTTCAAGGTGTTAAAATGTGGCTTCTGCCCACAACACACATTCCATTGTATCTCAGACGTTTTATTTATGGCCTCCAAAAACACTTAGAAATCAGCACACCCAGAATGGAGCTTCGTCATTTTCCTTCTCAAATCCCCTGGCTTTCACCTTGTTGTCTAAGCTAATACTGTGCGTGTTGCTCTTGACTTAGTGCTCGTCCTCAACCCACATAATTTAATCCTCAGATGCTAGCTCCTAAATAATGTTCAAATCCTTCCATTTCTTTGCGTCTCTGCTGTACAGCTGTTCCCTTTCAGAGCACTTGGCACTTTTTAATTGGATATTGGTCTGATGTCCCCACTAGAAAGGGCTGTGACTGTATTATCTCTCACTAAGGGCTTGGCTCCAGGTTTAGACTTAATTGGTTCTCACTAAAAATAAACATAGTTGTGTGTGAGAAGCCATGTTTCCATTTCTGTCAACAAGGGGTGATTGGCATCCCCTACCTGGAGTCTTTCTATTGCAATTTTTTTAGAGAAGGAATGATGCCATTTATTTTAATTATGGACTAAATGAGCACAAAGGAAAAACACCTGAGGTTTGAGTTGCACAGGCTGGGTATGAGAGTGTGATGCCCTGGTGGTAAAAAGATGAAAGTAAGCATCATGCCTTGTGAAAATTAACCACTCTGTCAGAAAGAAGATTCCCCATAAGCAGAAAGTTTATACAACTCTAAGTCAGAAATTTTGTTGAGCCAAAATGCTGAAAATCATTAAAGTCTTAAATTCCAAGTATTAATGTCTATTTAAACTGTTTTGAAGTCACTTTGTCTGACTCTGTGTCCTTGTCTCTCTCTTTGGCATACGACGTAACAATTCCTTCTAGGTCACAAATATTAGTTAATTCACCATAATTTATCCTTTTATGAGTACTTAAAATGAGATCAGTACTCACTACATGGAGTGAGCATGGAAGTGAGCATACAGCACTTTGGACGCCCTGGTTTTGCTCTGGTAGAGTAACAAATACATGAAACATAATGATGTCAAACTTAACATGAATAGAACTTTGAAACAGACTTACTATGTTCTCAGCAAGAGTATGTAGCTCAAAGCCAAAATTTAATCTTTTCTTTTCTTTTACTTTCTTTTCTTTCTTTTCTATTTTTTTTTTTTTTTTTGAAACAAAGTTTTACTTTGTTGTCCTTGGTAGAATGCCCTGGCATCATACCTCACAGCAACCTCAGCCTCTTGGCCTCAAGCGATCTCTTGCCTCAGCTTGCCCAGCAGCTGGGACTACAGCTGCCCTTCACAAGCTGCTTTCTAGAGACGTGGTTTCGCTCTTGCTTAGACTGGTCTCAAACTCTTGAGCTCAAGCAATCCACCCACCTCAGCCTCCCAGAGTGCTAGTAAATTTAACTTTTTAAAGAAGTTTTAAACAAGAACTCTTGAAGACGTAAACTTTGTCTTTAGATTACTTATACATGGTAAACCTACATGATTAACTTTGGTGCTGGCAAAATTGCATAAAAGTACAGGGAGCATGTCTCTGAGTTCAGACAACTACTGTGGTCACAGAAAATGCCATTCCATGGCCTTTGGTAGGCCAGGAAGGAACTATGGGATTTGAATATGAATGCTTTGGGGATTTCCTCAGTCTTAGACCTGCTTTTTGTTGGATGTTAAAACCAGCTAGCACTAATCCTTTACAAGAGCTTTTCAGAAAACTGTCTTCAAGGGGGAAAATACTGATTATGTAAAACATACGTTTTTCTATATCCATCTACCTATATTGTAATCATTCCCAAATTATGGTAAGAGTCAGAGGAAAATATAGCTGGTCATCTTGTTTTACTCTAGTTGACAAAAACAAAAAAGAGAAGAACAATGTCAAACTATCAAATATTTTCACATTGTTTTTCTTTACATTGAACGGTAATGGGACAGCCATATCTCCTCTCTCTCTGATTGCATCACTTGGTGTAAATCTTCCTACTTCTCTGACTAAGGGTGATTGATTTTTCTTTCCCCGTATTCATCTATTCATCTTTGCCCCTCCTTTTTAATTTATATAAAACAGGTGATACCCTTAAGGGTGCTATGTGAACATATTTCTGATACTTCAAAGTAGAAAGTTCTGTTTTCTATACTTTCCAATTTTTAGACTAAAGAGTATACTTTGTGCAAATGAGGTTCTACATGGTTGAAACCACAAAAAGACAGTACTTACATATTGACATTTCTAAATACAAATTGACACAGTGGCCTAAAATGTGTAAGAAAGACTAGAATAAAAAGAAATATCAAACAATAGATCATTTATCAATGACAAATTTTCAAAGATACTAATTATGAATAGATTGATAAACTAACTGTATCTGGACACCCATATGTGTCCCTAAATAAGCATCAAAATGTAGCAAATTAAAGGTCTTTTGTTGGTGATTTAACATGGGATAGTATCTATAGCGAAAGAGGTGAAGATGTTACTACAGGGAAAATAATTCAATTATGCAAACAATAAATATTATATTGTTAAAGTCAAGGGCGATGATCTTGAAGGAGTATCTTTTCTCCCTCCTGCAGTTTCACTCTCTCTCAGATGACTAGAATTAGATCTATAAACACAGAAGTGGCAGAGAAAGTGAAGGTGGAGTCCCTTTGGAGCTAGCTTTATAATATCTGAAAGATCCACCCCTGCTTTGTTATAATCAGGCAATGAAAACTCACAGCAGTTCACTTCACAGGGGAGTCTTCCATTACCGACTTGGCATTCCTCCTCAGCTACATAAGGTCACTCAATTATCCTCTCTTCAGATGCCAGCCCCACAGAAGGAAACTAGTCTACTGAGGAAGCTCCTTGTGATAGTGCAATTGTACAAACAGAAACAAAGTACCCGCATCTCGCTAAAATGTGTTTTCCCAAGCAACTGAAGTGTAATTTTCAGCTGTACAGTATCAACTACTAAACCACACATAAAATGTGAGTACCTAGTCAAAAGGAAACAATCTTCCCCCATTCTAAGCCAGTCATGCCTTTTGTGTTATTGCGTACAATATCATTTATTTAAGTCAGAGTAACCTACCCACAAACAAGGAAAATCCATTTAGGAAAGTATTACCTTCGCACTAAAATTGCTAGCAAAAGCTCCTAAAAGGAGAGGCAGGGAGAGTCTGACAATGGTCTCTTTTTAAATTTGAAACAGTAGAACTGCACTGTTTTTCCACAATTTATAAGAGTGATAAAGCTCTTCCTGGAAATGAAAAAAACTTATTTTTCCCCTGAATTTGTCTTTACCGATGCTTCGTTCTCCTATTCACTTGGATAAGTTTATAAGGAAGCATTTTTAAAGAAAGTAGCCTCCTATTATACTCAATTAATTTTCAAACTAGTGGCAAATTCGTCCAGGAAACCGCTTTTCAGCGTTGAGGGGCCCCCTTCCTACTCTTCCTCGCAGAGCAGAGCCTTATGGGGATTGGTGGCTTCCACGGTTAAATAGAATATCTCCTTTAATCTCCTTTAACTGCTGTTGACCTATCTCTGCCATTCCTTCCCAAGTATATAATAAATCAAGCGCATTTTACATGAAAAATGAAGCAATTACTCAGCGAATCCGATGGCTAATTGCACATAAAGGCCTCTGGGAAATATAGGACAAATCAGTGTCAGATTTCAAAAGACAGAAAGGAAGTTGAAGTTAATAACTCTCAAATTCTGACAGGTTGAAAAAGACTTGAAATGCACCATTTCTTCAGATACAAACTGATTCCCCACCTAAGGGAATTGGAAAATTCTAGCTATATACACCATCTTTACACCAATAATAGTACTGACAGCTGAGAAAATAGAACCTATTGTACTAAAGTGAAGTATTTTGGGGAACAAGGTGAGACTGCCTTTTATTATTATTTGTATGAAGTTTTTTGAGCAACAAAAATGTCTGTGTCTCTTTGCTTTTGTTTGTGTATCAGTAGAGTCCTATTTTATATAACAACAACAACAACAACAACTAAATAACTGCATTGTTTATTTAGATGTAATGAAATCTGATTATGTCTGGAATGTTGAGAAAAACTATATAGGAACTGGATAGTATGCAATCTCTTTTCCTTAGAAGATATCTGTTTTCAAGTATTTTTTTCTGTTTACAAAACCATCCGATGGAGTAAACTTATTTGCTTTCTCTCTTTCTTCTTATATCTCTTTTATAGGGTGGGTAGTACGTATCTGTGATATAAAACATGATGAATACTACAGTTACAGAACAAAGGTAGAAAGGAAAAGGTTCCTTGCACAGATCAATACCACATGAACACAAGACAGTACTGCATACTAGGAAAAAGTTATATCACTACATTGTAAAAAGGGACTTAGCTTGTCTCAGGAAAAACAACTTCATCCTTTTCTAGGAATGTAATGTTCCAGGAGTTTAAGTCATAAATACACAACACATTTATGTAGCCCATCATGAACTCATGTACAGAAACACACATACATCCATGTCCCTCTCTCTCTGTATATGCCATTAACGTTGACATTTTGTATTTTATTAGACAATAACTTTTCTGCTTACAAATTCCAATAAAATGGAGATGTCCATTTCTTTTTAAACTCCTCCTATGGATTTCTAATGTGACCTAGGCTTCTGAAGGTCTTTTCTTTTTCTGTGAAAATAAATCATTAATTCTGGCAGAGTGGAAGATATGTGTTTGTGGTAAGGAATCCCAGCAGCCAATCTTTCAGACTTCATTATTTTTAGAAAGTGTACAGCTAATCTCCTGAAACCATCTTAAATGAGGTGAAAACTTAACGCTGACTTTGTTAACATTCCGCTTCCCTTTTAATGCAGTGCTTTAAATATTCGGTAGCTATTCATTGAGGTAAATTATTTTCGGAGTTTTCTCTCTGCTTTCCAGATTCTCGTCTCTATATCATCTATTAAGGGTCCTTGTGGTATCTTTTCTTTTTTCCTTAAATGAACTATGACATTAAATGGAAAAAGACTCTTCCTCAATCTAGTATCACATTAAGTCTAAATATATGCTACCTAAAATTTGGAATATCTTCACTGGACATTAGTAATGCCCAGATCCATGTGCCTATTGATACAACAAAAACATGAATGTAATTAATATCACTGATGTACGTTTTTCCTCTTTTCATTGCCAAGGAAGATGATAGAAAGGAAACAAGATGTATTACCCAGTTAGAGAGCATGGCTACATACTTTATTAATGTTGGTTGCCTCATAATTATTAGCCCTCCCCCCCCAACATTACCCTCTGAAATACATTCCTAATGTCTTTTTCTTTGGAAGTGTTCTCATACCTCTGACTTTTACCACTTACTTTCTTCTATTTCCTCGGGCCAGGCCGTGATGCTTGATGTTAAAAGGAGTCTGTGTTTTTTGTTCTGTTTTATTTTTTAAATCCTCCAGTGTTTTCTTCCATGCTATTATCATGATAGTGCAAGACTGCCTTAACAAAGAGGATTTTAAAAATAACTTCAAATGATTAAAAAGTGTTAGGGGGGGAAAAAAATCCCTGCACTATTTCAAACTTTTTTTTTTTTTTTTTTTGTCTTTGATACCCTTTGTCTCCTGGTTTCTTAGTAATATGGGTTCTATCAGACTCCAATTGTGATAAGACCTGCTGGTGTAAAGAACAAAAAGATAAATGAGAACTTTCTGATAATAGATAGCTCCACTTTTGCATTTATTTTGAGACTGGGAGGATGCATTGCCTTATTCCTATCAAGTGCAAGAAAACAACAGTTTTTATCCTCACTTAATCTCAATGGATTGCCATGATGTGCTCATTAAAAGTTATATATGGAAAGCTGATTAAAAATCATTGTTTTCAATCTGGAGGTCAAAAGCATGGTAACCAACATTCAAGCGGAATGTTAAAATAAAAGGATAGTACATCATGAAAGTCTCAAGCCACAGTCTTCCTGCTTTGGCATGCATTGCTTTCATTCATTGGCGTTTCTTTACTATTAAGAATCTAAACTAAAAGGAAAAAAAGCCTCATCTAAATTTTAATGGTTCCTTTAGAAACATTGATTAGGCTTTGAATTAAGCTTTAAATCATTTAGGTTGTTTCATTCTCTGTGTATGTAAAATGCAAGTGAGCTCCTGGAGAAACAAAGAGCACATTTTTTATTTGAGACTTTAAAGTATATTCATTTTAAAATACTGTTCATAGATTCTAATAAATGAAGCATTAAAATAATATGTTGGATTTTTAGGTAGAATTCCATCATGTGTTTATTCTCAATGATATCAATAAAAATGGAACTTAAAGGCTTATGCCTTCAGCTCCCATTAACTTTAATTCTTTTCTTTGGACTACAATTTTCCTCCCTGGAAAACCAGGAACATTTCTACACATCTTTAGTTGTCCTCTTCCTTACCTTCTAATATATGTTATTTATATTTACTTCATAAACCTGAAATCTTCAAGCCAAATCTCTTTGCTTAACTAGTCCCCATAAATCAGCATAGAATTTGTCCAAATAAGACTCAAAAAACTTTTACAAATGGTTCAGTGCATTTTAGCAAGCAAGACATGAAAAATGAACTGTAAATGGAGAAGCAAAAGTTTAATATTTAAATAAAAGTCTTAGTAATGAATTGAAATGTTATTTATTGCCACGATATATATTTGTTTCATTTTATTTTGTAATAGCTCACTACCGTGTCATCACAGCAATTCGCTTTGGTTTTCACTTTCTTCCTGTTTCAAACTCAGTGACAATGTTAGACCCCATATTTAAAAAATAAAATGTGTTAAACAGAGTAAGATGTAGTGGTTTGCATATATGCATGATCAGAACCTCTGTGAAGAAGTTAGAAGATTATTTTAGGAACATGTCGTTGTGTGGGCCTTGGGAGCTGGGCCTGTGTCGGTGTTCAACGGAACCCTGGCAGTCACTGCTGCTGGGACTCGGGGCTTCTGGGCTGATGTTATTTCTGGCAAAGGAGCATAACGCTAGGGCCTTCACTTGAAATGATGGTGAAAGGGCACCAGCTGTTTCCAGAAAATCATGGGTTTGTTCCAGATTATTAATCTATTTCTTTACGGGATTTAAACACCCTTTTAATTTTTTCATGGTAAGCCACTGTAGACCCATTCCATAGCTAATAATGTGTACTGTGTGTTCAAACATTAAACATAGGTAACAATAACGTGAAATTGCAAAACTATTAGAACGCTCATAATAAATTAACAATCACATTATCTTTGCCTTTAAGTATACTTGTTATTTTCACAGATGAAAATTTTTTCTTTTAAAAAAATTATTATTCCCTGGACTTAAGATTCTGTTTTTAGCTTGATTTTAAGTCATTTGTCAAGTCATCGTAATGGTAGGTAGTCAACTGTTGACATCAGCAGAATAAATAGAAAGTTGTCTGAACAAAATCAAAAGAAGTATTCAATGAAATTTTTAAATATTTGCAAACAATTTAATTGGCTATATTTCTTTTAAATCTGTATCTGCATCTATCTATTTGAAAATCTTAAGAATGTTCACAAGACTAAAAGCAGATTAAGTTATGAAACATGTTGTTTTCAATTTTATACATTTGTATTGTTTGATATTTTTCATTTTTTTATTTTCTCAAAACTTATGACTTTATTGAGATTTAAAAAAGATAAAGCTATTTTAAGGAGTATGTGAGAACTGAGAATTGCAGAGATCCCAGGTACCATTAGGGGTCTGATGAGTCACGTGAACATGAATTAGAAAGTAGCCTCTGAGTTGAGTTCAGCTATTAACTATGTTCTGAGTTGTGATGAAATGCATTTGCTTCTAAAATGGTTCTACAGAGAACCCACAAAACCATTTTCAAAATAGACCTGTAAGTTTTTAAGTTCTACAGAGAGGTCCAGGTAAATAAATAGCTGAACAAAAAGATGAAAAGTACAGAAATGAGAAAGAAAAGTAACAAAAAGTACACGAGCTTATAAGCTAGACGAAATGTTTACATTCCAATAACAATAAAAACAGTGGATCCATATAAATTTATAAAATGCATAACCATTTAGGAATTTGGTTTTGTTTTTCATGTGATGCTATTTGGCATAATTTTATCTCTTGAAAGACAGTATATTTCATTCACTTTTGATTTTTTTGTTCAATATTACATAAAATAGATGAAACAACTGACTTGAAGTGCAAAAGATATTGGAAGGATCCATACACTTAAAAAATAGATTTATAGACTCTATAATTATTTAAAAAATATAAGAACCATTACAATTATTCAGACATATTTAACTATTGAATGACATAGATCCCATAGACTTCTCTAAAAAGTAAAACTAGAAGTCTTATTTTAAAACATGAAGTCAATTTTAAGAAAACAAATGCACTTTTATGAAGCCAGGTAAATCATGCCACATTGAAGTTATAATACACCAAAAAAGAAGTGTATTTTCCTGAACACTCTTTTATACCATATTTCATATCTTTCCCATATAAAGTAATACAGATTATAACAATTACAATTAACAAAGCAGAAAAATTTTAAATTTAAATATTTATCTGTCAGTTTTCTGAAAGTTTAACAGCCAAAATACTTCTAAAATCTATTTCTCCTCAAACCATTATATTTCAATCTTAAACTCACTGATAGCAAAACCTGCTTTTAAAAAATCATTTCTCATACTATTGAATTCAAAGAGACTAAATGCCATTACTTATTCATTGTAAAATGCACTTATTTAACCACAGTGTTATTTTCACTTATTTATGCTGTAGTTTTAAGAGACCTATGCTTAGAGAAAAGCCAACAAGCAAGCATTCTTCAACATACCCAACTACCTTATTAATTGACTGATTGATCTAATACCATGTTTAATTACACCTACATCAAAATCTAAAGTCAAAGAAAGAACAAAAACAATAAGATAAATTAAATTTATTTCATCCAATTCAATTTTAATGTGATTGGGTGACCTCAAAAGTTCTGTGTGAGGTGCATGTTTGTGGAGGGTAGAAATATAATCAGATGATTTGAAAGTATAACAGGAAATAACACTGAAATGATCGTCAGTGCACAAATACACTTTGTTTTTATTCATATTGTTTTTACTTATTGCTGTTTTTAGAAGTGATTTTTTTGATTAAAAAGACAAAAAACAATAAATTCTGGCAAGGATGCAGAGAGAAAAGAATGCATATACATTGTGTGTGGGACAGCAAATTTGTGCAACCCCTCTGAACAACAGTATGGAGATTCCCCTAATAAATAAAAGTAGACTTCCATTTCACCCAGCAGTCCCACTACTGGATATCTACCCGAAGGAAAATAAGTTATTTTATCAAAAAGACATGTGCACTCAAATGCTTATCCCAGCACAATTCATAAGTGTCCAGATGTGGAAGTACCCATCAATTCATGAATGAACAAAGAAAATATTGTGTGTGTGTGTGTTTGCGTGCACACATATACGTACCCCATAGAGTACTACTCAGCCATAAAAAGAAATGAAATAATGTTCTTTGCAGCAATTTGAATGGAACTGGAGACCATCATCCTAAGCCAAGTATCTCAAGAATAGGACAAAACTAATCACATGCACCATCTAATAATTAGGAGGTAAATGTTGGACACGTACGGGCCCAAAGAGATATAAAGACATTGGAATCCAAGAATGGGGTAACGGTAAAAATGTACTTATTGGGTACAATGAACACTATTTTGGCCATGGGCACACTGCAATCCCTGATATAAGGCTTGCACAAGATATCTATGTAACAAAAACATTTGTAACATTTTATATTTTGAAATTTAAAAAAAAGAAGAGTAACTTTCATTAATGCATGTTGAGATTTCAACTTTCAAGAGTGAACCAGATGAATTCACAATTAAAATTTCAGCCAGTCTTAGTCTAATGTCACTCTGTTATAACTGTAACATAGAAGATAGAAGTTATTCTCCAGGACTAAAAGTCTTGCTGACTTTGTGTGTGTGTGTGTGTGTGTGTGTGCGTGTGTCTGTCTGTCTGTGAAAAAGTTAGTTAAATGTGAAATCTCTGGTTTTATAAAGATGAGCAGCTGTTTTTTTTTTTTGTTGTTGTTTGTTGTTTATTTAGGATTTTGTCTTTGTTCAGGCTGCTACAAAAAATGTACCACAGCCTTGCTGGTTTACAAACAGCAAAATTTTATTTCTCACAGTTCTGATGACTGGAAGTCCTATAACCAGGTGCCAGCATAGTTAGGTTCTAGTGAGGGTCTTTCTCCAGGTTACAGACTAATGACTTGTCTTTGAATCCTCATAGGCCAGACAGAGGGCCAGAGCACTCCCTGGAGTCCCTTTGACAAGATCTCTATCATACTCCTGATGGCTTCAACTTCATGATATAATTAAATCTTAAAAGCCCTCCCGCCTAATACCCTCACACTGGGGATTAGGGTTCAACATATTAATTTGAGGTGCAAGGGGAGAAAAAAGCCATTCAGTTCTTGGAAGAGGCCTTATAATTTTTTTCTTGCATATTTATTTTCCTTTCTCTTTCCTGTGCTCTTTTCCTTTATCCTGGCCTTAGTTGCACATTTTCTCATGTAAGCTATACTCACTGGTGACTCTTGGCTCATATGACTGTCTAACAAATGTAGCAGACGTCAAGGCTGACAGCCGTTTTAGTACCCTTATGAATACTGGCAGCATAATCTGTTGTTAGAGATTCTGAAATTCATAACAAATGCAAAAATAGCTCTTGTCAAGTATGACAAAAGCTATAGTTATTAATACCTGCCAGGCATACTTTATAATAAAACAGTGGCTCACTTTTTTTCTGACTTTAATATATAAAAATACACCTGACCCTCAAAGTATTAAATGGCTCTATAATAAAGAAGTATTACTAAGTCCTTAGATTACAATCTTGAGTGTTCAAGTGTCATGAAAGGAAACCAGATTGGTGAACCGCTACATTTTTGACATTTTAATTAGGAAAACAAAAAATAAAACAAAGGTAACAGAACAATATGTAAATTATATTCTTCAAAACATGAAATATTAGAAAATGGAAAGTAATTTAAACATTAAGTTATTAATTCATGTGAAAGGAATGTCTCTACATGTTTTGTTAGTTTGTCTGGTTTCCCTTCCAGAAGTTTACTACAAGCTTCTGAGTTCCACCAGGAATCAAATGCTCTCCCTTAACCAATACAAATTTAAAAAAGGAAAAAGAAGCCAAATATTGTTGCATGTCTTTAAGTCCAACAGACTTTACTACAATCACAAATATGCTTGTTGAAACTCTCTTAGAATAACATTGCTGGCAGTTTTGCTTTATTTTCTAGCACTTCTGCTCATTCACTTAATATCCATATTAAGATGATTATATGAGAAGAGTAAGAGCAGGAATAATCCTGATACAGTAAATATGACAATTTATGCCACTTCATCTGTAAAGTACCAACTGAGTTTGAATTATGATGTGTCAGAATTTTGTACCAAACTTGGTTGAGAACATAACAGTTAAAAAGTCCCTTTGGCTATCTAGAAAGCAGACATTATGATTGTCAAAGGATTCTAGATGCAAATCTTAGGAAACACCCTTCTTTTAATGTTGGCTAATTAAAATAATGCTGAGGTAGTTCTCTGATTGACACTGCTCAGGTAACGTGCTTTCTATTTTTTTCACAGCCACATGATTTCTTCATTGGCAGCCCCCACTAGAACTAGAGTTGAAATAGCACTGGGACTGAGGGGCTTCTCCCAAGAATATAATGCTAGTTACCAGAAAAAAGAATAGAGTTACCAGAAAAAAAGTTTCAAAGAGTAAAGCTCTGAAGTGTTTTTGAAAAGCCCTAGCTATATTAATAATATCATTGGAATCAGGAATTCATTTATCAAATTGCATCTTAAAGAACTTGTGTGTGTGTGTGTGTGTGTGTATGCCCCCCACACACACATTTGATTGTTCTCATCATCTTGTACAGTTATAGAAAAATAATTATTTATATATTATAAGCAATATGATCTTTGAGCTTATTAGTTGACTTAACCAAGGTCTTGCATACTTCAGGGAGTACGGCAGCTGAACCTCAACATTGGTCTTCTGATTCCTAACCTGGTGCTCTTTCTTTTATACAATGCAGGTAAGGAGTAATTAAAAAAATAATAATAATAATAACCCAGATATTAGTATAAACAATTTCTTTCTTCATAAAAATAAGTCCATTTGTTGATTTTTTAGAAAAAGAAATCTATCTATATCATTTATTACATACAATTTATTTCATTGTATTCTTATTTTACTATCTTAAAAATGCTTCCCATGTATTATAATATGAAATCCTCACAAAAGAAAACCTCCTCTTTCTATTTTCCATGTGAATTTTGCCACTGGGGACAAGTGGAGAAAGTCTTAATATTTTTACATATGTTTTAGAAAATCTAAGAATAAATCATAAAGAATAATTTGGAGGAACTCAAAAAATGTTATTGAATTGTGCAAAAACTTTCAAATGAATAGACGTAACTGCTGAAAACTGGCTATGTATAAATACAACATTTTCTAAAGCCTATATGCAGTACGGATTTTGATTTATGGAACCAAGTTTTTCTATAGTCACAGAAAATGTCCCAAAAATAGTTGCACATTGAAGTTGAAATTGGTGCACATTGAAAAGCGGATAGCGATATCACTGATTTTACAATCTCTACACAGGTAAGTTCAAGTACAAAAATAAAAGTTTCAGAATTACACCCAACCCATGTTTCATATGACTAAGTCAATACTTTTAGGAGATGAAACCCTCACAAATTTCTTTGAAATTTTGGGGGGTACCTGAAAAGATTATTAAAATTATAAATGTACATGTCTTACTTATTTAGTCCTCAACACTATTATTCTAAAGAATCGGTCTATTTTAGAAAGTATGGGGATAACCACGGGGGTATCTGTCAAGCGTGTGTTTGGTGTGGATGCCAGAAGCCTGCTCAGGTACTGCACACACTGAAAATGCACAGCCACGTGATGAGAGCCCCTGAGTGTTCAGGGCTCATTAGCCAGCCAATGATGCATTATGCCCAGCGAGGGCTGAGCACAGCATTCCACTGGATAGATCGGGGGGTTTACATTGAAGTGAACACAAAATCTATCTATATCATTGACATCAACTTTGCATTTAGTATATATTTTTATATAATTGGTGTTCATATGCTGGTGTAGATGATACACAGGTAAAGAAAATGGGGTCCGTTGATAGATCACTTAAAAAGCCTGCTGAGACAATGATGTTTAAACAGACTTCAAATAAATGAACCAGTTTGCTATGCAGATATTTGGGCTGAGGGGAGAATTTGCTTTGCATATTTCAGGAACACTAGGAGACCCATAATACTGGAGCAGAGGGAATGCAGAAATGTGAGTGGAGACAAAGTCAAGCAGAGAGCCAGGGGCCAAATTACCCCAAGCCTTCAGAATCCTGCTACATATTTGGTGTTTACTCTGTAAAGATTAACACAGAAATCACTCAAACAGTTAATGCAATTAAAATAAACATTTTACCCAGGATACATTTGATCTCAGTCATGGAATAGGAACTCTTCTAGCTCTGGGTAGTTTAGTGATCAAAGGGAAGTAAGTATTTTTTATTTCGCACTCAACATAAAAGCTTTTTTAGTAAAATTTTCATTTAACACCCAAAGGGCCCTCTAAGTTATTTACTGTTAGTTGTTCCTCTTGTTTGTCTTTTTGTATCTTAATACGCTGTTTGATAAGTCCACTGGAAAACCAAAAATACAGGAAGGAATACAATAAAGTGAAAATGTATTTCTCTTTACACTTTTCATTAGAGTTACCATGGCCGTCTAGTTCGGCGACAAAAGTACTCTTTAAATCCAAGCTAATGATGTTCAGACAGTGCAAATGTTTCCCTTATATTTCAAATAATTAGTGTTTGTTGCTGTTGCTTCCTGCATGTTATTCACAGAAACAGAAATAAAAGTGATGAGTGAACAATTAAAATACGTATATAGACAGCAATTAGGAGTGAAGAATCAGCAATGAAAAGATTACACCACTCGAAGGCTATGATTTAATACTTTGCAATACCTTTTTGTACACAAATGTTCATTAAACATTGTCTACAACTAAAAAGTTCAAGGAAATTATTTTTACCAGAATGAAGCCTTTTACTGAATTACATTTCCAAATCCTTCACTACACATTTCATGGTGTTTTTAGTAAGAGTTCTCCAGACAAAAAGAAGCAATAAGTCTGGCAAATTTAAAATCTGCTGAGTAGGCTGGTGGGCTTGGGACTAGGGAAGACTTGCAATTGAAGTCCAAGGGCAATCTGCCAACAGACTTCCTTCGTTTTGGGGTAGGTCAATCTTTTTTTTATTAGGACTTTCAACTGGTAGAATGGGGTCCATCCATATCATGAAACTTGATCTGTTATATTGTAAGACCATTGATTTAAATGTGAATCTCATGTAAAAGATATCTTCACAGCAAAAAAAAAAAAAAATAAAAATAAAAAAATAATAATAATAATAATGGCTAATAAAATACCTAGGTAATGTGACCTAGGCAAGTAAACGTAAATTAACTAGCACACAGGGAATGACTTCTGTTTCTAGTCTGAAGTGGGGTGTGTTTATCTCTAGGGAATATAAGAGGCTCTTTTCAGCAAAATAGTTGACAAAAATTTATTATTCAGTGAGAAATGTAGTTTTCCACTCAGTATCTTCTGATTTTAAAACCATTAAATAAAATAGAAACCAACTTTTAAGTATATGTGCATGTACATCAAAATCTATATTTTCTTTTTGTTGTTGTTATTGCAGTTTTTGGCATGGGCCAGGTTTGAACCCACCACTGTATATGGCGCCAGTGCCCTACTCCTTTAAGCCACAGGCGCCACCTAAAATCTATATTTTCAACGCAGTATTTTATTCTTCCAAAACTATCAAAGAAAACAAAAACAAAACTGTGCTTACATATATCTATATCTGCCTATGACTGACTGTAATATTCAAATATCTAATAAGCTGCTAGTAACATGTTAAAAAATAAAATTCTTCTCTCTTTTCCTCTGAACTTTTGAAAAGAATAGTTTTCACCCACCTATTCCATTTCTTTAACAACTTTCCCTAAACACCTTACTTCAAACTGTTGGAACAACTTTTATTGTAGTCACCATGGATGTCTTGACTACTCATTGGCACTTTTTAGTCTGTAAAGTTTATAACTTCTTTTTTGTCACTCAAGTTTGTCTTCTCATGGCTGAATCTACTTCCTGGGCTTTTTATTTTTTGATTATTTCAGGATTTTACAAATTATTTCTTCCCTCCATACAAACCCCCAAATCAGCATCATTTATACCTAGACTTGGGATTTTCAGTAATTTGGAACATTTTACTTTTTATCTCCTTAAAATCCCTGGATATCTCAGAGGCTAACATCAAATTTCTTCATGTGGTTTCCAAGGCCCTTGGGCACTGAGTCTTAGCTTCACATTTTTCCTGACACTGTGGCCACCACATCACATCTTTGTGCAAAGTGAGTATTTTCCTATTTTCTTTCTCACTATTTGCTTCACCTTCTTAAACCTTAGCCTGATGTCTCATCCTCATCACTGAACTTAGTTCCATTGAACTTAGTAAGACTTAGTTCAAATGGAACCTCCTTAAGGAACTTTCCTAAGAGCCACACTTTGTGGTTGATACTATGTAGGTCTCTTTTTTGTCCTTTGCAAAAAAAAAGAAAAAAAAAAAAATTAGGACATACCTCAACCATGAACTTGTCCTTTTTTTGTATTATAAAACATCAACACATTGTACCCCATAAATGCAGTAATGTACATAGTTATGATTTAATAGAAAAGACATTCCATAAGCAGTATATGAATTGAAATATGCTTACATCAAAATACAAAAGCTGAAATAAATTCTCTAAATGTAAAACTTTTATAATATAGGCAACATAAGATTTTTATAGCTAAGAAGACCAATTACTTTGAAATTTTATAGACGGGGACATCATTTTTCTGGAATTGTCCCATTAATTTATAAGCACAAAATAAAATAATTAACTGGATTGAGTAAAGTATGTTTAAAAGGGATATAAATTATTTTATGTAAATGGGGAGACTATTTTAAAAATTTGTGTATAATATAGTATTTAATAATACTTGATTAAATGTGAAATCTTTTCTTACATTACTGAAGTTAGATAGTAAGAACTGAATAATTGGATACCTAGAATTTATCAACTCTAACTCGTTGTTTTACTGGTGGGGTAATTAATACGTGCCTCTACTTCACTAGAGCATTGGTACTCAGAGTGTCTTGTAATCTTTCTGTCAAGAAATATTACTGAACTGGCTTCCAGACCAACTAACTCAGAATCATGATACAGGTTTTCTGATACCCTGTGATAGATGGAAAAAACGAACACAGTTGTCCACCCTGCACTATAATCACTTCTTTTTTCTGCACTGTGACTTAATAGCTTCTTCCATTAATATATGTGTATATAGTATATTTATTTACACCTTGTAATTGATGGGAGAGTGACTTGCTTTGATTAGCAGAGTGTGCAATAAATGGAGTTGTGCCACTTTTGAGCTGAAAATTCAGGAAGCCTTTTCCACTGTCACTCTATCACCAGAAGGTAGCAAGGCTGCCATGTGACCAAGCCTCAGCTTATAGGATGATAAAATAGTATATGCATCACCTCGGCCAATAGAGAAATAACAAAAGATTTGGTTGAGTCTAACTTAGACAGTCATCTCCTAGCTAATCCATCACACGTTTGGTTGCTCAATATAGTCACAGAACTCAGCCATGGTTGGAAGAATCACTCGGCTGAGCTCAGCCCAAGTTGCTAACTCATAGTGTTTGAAGCTAAACAAATGGTTGTTGCTTTAATTCATAGTTTGGGGCTTTTTATTTGTTTTATTTGTTTTCATGCAGTAATACATAACTAGTAAATATCATTGGTTACTTCTTATTAACAAAAACAGGTTAGAATTTATTACCTTTTCGCCTTGGTGCCTCTCTGAAATTCATTTCTAAGAAATACCCAAAATAGTACAAAAAGTTTAGAATGTTAACAATAGATTATTTAACAGCTTTCTAAATAAAACGGACTAGGCCAGGTGCGGTGGCTCACATCTGTAATCCTAGAACTCTGGGAGGACAAGGCAGGCAGATTGCGTGAGCTCAGGAGTTCCAGAACAGGCTGAGCAAGAATAAGACCCCTTCCCTACTAAAAATGGAAACATTAGCTGGGCGTTGTGGTGAGTGCCTTTAATCCCAGCTACTTGGGAGGCTGAGGCAGGAATCTCTTGAGCCCAAGAATTTGGGATTGCTGTAAGTTCTGATGATGCCAGGACATTCAACCTCAGGGTAGCAGAGTGAACTCAATACATAGAATAAAACTGAACATTAATATATTGGATTATGGAGGGAAAAGGTATTTAAACACATGCCCATATTCATGAAACAACTATACTGGAAAATAAGTTGTAGGTTCGTATAAACATGTAACCTCGTACTACTGTTTTTGTAAACTTAGTAATTTTACTAGGAAATTAAATTGTCTCTAAATCACACATCAAACTGTCAGTTCTATTCACATAAATTAAATGTAACACGTGCTGCCTGAACAACATAATTAGTTATTAAGCTTTCTTTGCGTGGCAAGTAAAGTTTAAGTTTCTCCTAAAGCTCTTCAGGATAATTTTATATTAGAAACCACCCAGGATACAATTAAAATTTTATGTACACTTATGCTGACAGTTGTCAGAAAATGCCTTGAGAACTTTATATACTTTTGTCTCTGCATAAGAGTAATTAATACTGATTCCCAGAAGGGTACTGAGTGTATAAAAGTAACGAGAGACTCCCTTTGGGCAGGTTATAACTGCTTCAGACCTTCGGTATACAATAAACCATTAGTGGTAATTAAAATTCATTTCATATCAGTTATAAGCTAAGGGATCATTAAAGGTCATGACTTTGTCCTTAATTATTTGGGTTATTGTTTTTATTTAATTAGATCAGCTTAATGAGTCTTTGGTGGCAGCATGGCCCTCAATCAAGCAACACACCTGGAGAGGATACGTCTTTGACAGCCTTGGCTGCTCATTCGTATTTTCATGGAAGTAACTTACTGTACTTCACACACCAGATTAGGTCAGTTAATTCTCTGGGGAAAACAAATGGAATTGGGATAGCCATTTTTGACTAGATTCAGTAGAATTCAACTAAATTCAACTTATAGGGAATTTTAAACATACCCTTCTGAGAAAGCCTCTCCTCTGTAACAAGTAGAAATGAGAGCTTCATCCTTGCCACTGCTTTTTCTATTATGCAAGACTAAAGAGAACCTTCCCTCTGTATAGACTCGACTGTCCCAATAGTTCTTAGATTTATCACAAACCTGTTGAGATTTCTCTGTGAACAGTTCTGTTCTAAAGTAATGTAAGGAATGTGGAGAAACTTCCAAGTGTTATGAGTAATGAGAGGAGATTCATTTCCTGCAGTCATCATACAAAATGACCACAAACAAGGCAGCTTAAAATAACACAAATTCATTATCTCCCAGTTCTGGAAGCTACGAGTCCAAAAGGACCATCCTTTCCCTGAAGTCTCTAGTAAACTTCTTCCTTGCCTCTTTTAATTTCTGGCAGCTTCTGGCGTTGGCTCCTGACAGTGTAAAGTCCCACCTGTGCCCCTGTCTTTATGTGACCATCTCCTTCCTTCCGTGTTTTCTGTCTTCACAGAAAGCTCGCCTCTCTGTTTCCATTTCTCCTCTTGCACTTACGGCCCTCTCTAACCCAGGATGACCTCATCTCAGTCTAATAAAAGGACCCTACTTCCAAACAGGGCCACATTCTTAGGTTCCAGATAGACGTGAATTCTGGAGGTACAGTATTCACCCCACTACAGAGTAAGTATTTAATTAGGACAAAACTCTGAGAGAACAAGGAAAATGTACTCCCGCATCCATGTGAACCAAAGATTCAGAGACCATTAAAGTTTTCCTTGTCTATAAATAGATGGGGTTGGAATATACGTGCCTTTCCAGTTTCTGTTCTGATGATATTTCTTTTTCCTCAAAAGGTTTACATGTATACAGGTAAAGTAAATAGTGGACAATTCTGAGAAATAAGTAGGAAATGGTAGACGAAAAGCCTTTAAAGGAAGAGATGCAAAACATTTTGATGGATTTAGACTAATAACCATTTTCTCCATAAATTCCATCATTTACATCACTTATGCAAAGTACTCTGTGAAATAGCAAACAGACTATTTCCATTAATGACATCAGGCTATGAAATGTAATCAGTCAGAATTTACCAATGGAAAGGTGGGATGGTTATTTGAGAGTGTCACCTCAGCTGTCCTTTGCACCCATTCATGCAATCCCACTCCAAACCTAGGTACTATCATGATCATGTCTTATCAATGTTGTTAACATCTAAAATTAGTTGACTTTAAACAAAGGAGGTTGCCCTTAATAGTATGAACAGGCATTGCCCAGTCAGCCAAAGGCCTTAAGACAAAAGGGGAACTTTCTTTGGGAAAGAAGAAATTCTACTTCTAGACAACAGCATCAAATTATGTCTGAGTTTCCAGTCTTTTGGCTTGTCCTACACAGTTTGGACTTGCCAACCTCCACAAACACGTGAGCCAATTCCTTAAAATAAATTTCTTTATGTATGGGCATCTGTGTGTTTGTCTTTAAATGTTAAATTTAAATTTCCATCTCTCTCTCATTGGTTCTGTTTCTCTGGAGAACTCATACTAGTAAAAACTGTGGCCATGCAGGCATTATGATAAAGGAAATTTACAATGTTTATAATTTGCAAATTAATATGCAATAAAAAGTGATGTTATTATAAAATGCAACCTTCAGCTTGGCAGAAATATATACAGGTATAATTATAAATGTATGTTGACTAGAATATCTTTACTTTCCAATAATTTTATATTTTATCTTTTTATTCCCTCTTATATACTAATTAGCATGATGGTGTTCTTGAGGGAGAACATTAGATACTTAAAATAAGTTGCACGTGAGAATACGAATATCACTGACACATTATTCTTTCATATCGTTAAAGGATATAATGAAATAATCACCAGGATATGTAATTTACACCTCTATTTCTTTCAAAATGTAGTTAACTGAGTAAAATAATTAATACATAATGTAATCTGTCAACGTTTTTTCAACTTGAAAAATGAATATTTTCCCTCCAACTTAGTAAGTGTGCTGTTAGAAAGTCAAAGAAGTCTCCATCTTTCTTTAAGCATACATAATATTCTATGGTGTACATATACCACAATTTATTAATCCATTTGAAGATTGATGGGCACTTGGGTTTTTTCCATGACTTAGCAATTATGAATTGGGCTGCAATTAACATTCTGATACAAATATCTTTGTTATAATGTGATTTTTGGTCTTCTGGGTATATACATAGTAGAGGAATTATAGGATTGAATAGCAGATGTATTTTTAGATCTCTAAGTGTTCTCCAAACATCTTTCCAAAAGGAATGTATTAATTTGCATTCTTCACCAGCAGTCATATTCTTCTTAGTAAAATATCTCCAAAATGGAGGAAAAAGTATCCAATGTACTTAGCCCTACTATGAAACTAATTTCATATGAAAGCCATAACCCAGTTATAACCTAAGAATATGGGAAAAAGGGAGCGGGAGGTGAGGGAAGGGGGAGGATGGGCGGAGGGAGGGTGATTGATGGGATTACACCTATGGTACATCTTACAAGGGTACATGTGAAACTTAGTAAATGTAGAATATAAATGTCTTAACACAATAACTAAGAAAGTGCCAGGAAGGCTATGTTAACCAGTGTGATGAAAATATGTCAAAT
>CAUYPK010143220.1:0-17667 GCA_963574355.1 Loris lydekkerianus
CATAAGATGGCTTGTGAGTTTGTTGATGTTCTCTCTTTCTGTTTTTCGAATGTAGTCTTCTAAAGAGATAAATTTTCCTCTCAAGACTGCTTTTGCTGTATCCTATAGGTTTTGGTAACTTGTGTCTTCATTGTTGTTATATTCAAGGAAGTTAATAATTTCCTTTCTTATTTCTTCTATTAAAATCTTAATAGAAAACCTTGTGCTACATTTAATCATTAGAGATCCCTACTAAGCAACCCCACTTTTCATTCTAACACTTTGCTTATGAGTTTGGAAAGCATATGGGAAGATTATTTTTTTTTTTTTTTTAAAAAAAGGCATTCTTTCCAAAGCATCTAAGGACAAAAATGCTTTCATTTTCACTGGTGCACTCACACTTTCTTACTAGAGAGAAGTGTCAAGGTCGTTTCCTATATAGTTTACTGGCTGATTATGAAATACTTATTTTAGACACATCTTGATGTGAAAATCAGAATATACAAATAGGTTTTTCAGAAATGTCTCCTACATATGCCATTCTATTGGTTTGTCTCAAAAGTACTACAAATAATAATGTTTTAAAATAAAAATTTGTTTAGCAGTAAACCCTTTAGTTAACCACTTAGTTAACATGATTTATTCATAGCCACCATACCTATCCATGATCATTTAGACTAATAAATTTACTGAGAAAACCTCAAGGCCATAAATTGTAAACATAATTCTTACACATATGATAATGTGCTAAATAATTTCCTTCTATGTGGCCACAGTAACTAATCCTCATGCCTGCACAGAGAAATTATCAAGGAGCAACAGTCTGGCAAGCTTCAAACTTGGGATACATTATATACTTTAGCACTAAAATTTTATAGTACTGATTATAAATATTATAGCAATTACTGGGGAGCAACAAGTGGTGAAGAAATACTAATTAGACACATTGCAACTAGATCATTTCTAAGTGGAGCTGGAACATAAACATTTCTACCAAATTTCTATACTAGAAAGCCTTTAAATATAAGAAAATATTTAATAGCTTCAAGACTGTCAAGCTCTTTGGTTCACACATTCATTCAGAATTTTTTTCACTATTATTTTGTTAGGCTAGGCCCAGTGAGATCAAAGAAAAATGAGATACCGTCTGTACCTGTAAGGATCTTACCTTTTAGTCAGGGGTGCAAATGATGAGCAGAATGCTAACTATAATAAAATGTGGTCTGGATTAAAGTAAGAGAATGAACAAGGAGCCAACAGCTCACAAAGACAACTAAATTATCTTGGGGGCATCCAAAAAGGCTTTCTGGAGCTTCTTTTATATGAATGATATCAAGAAATGGGTAAAAATGTTAAAATGAAAAAAGTAATTATAAAAAGTACATGCCATTGAAGGGAGTACAAAGACTCACAGTTGTGACTAGGTATGAATTCTGTGAACATTCCAATAGAATTAAAATTAGTGTATATAGTAAAAAGAGACAGAGATGATATTTAAATCTCTCAGATAGTACTGAGAGATTTAGTGTTTAACCTATTGTTGATGGTATAACTTATAGCCCAGTTGGTACTGATCTGGGAACCGGAGGCAAGTGAACTGCCTGAGCTTAGGAGTTTGAGACCAGCCTGAGCAAGAGCATAACCCTGTCTCTACTAAAAACAGAAAAACTAGCTGGGCATCGTGGGGTGTTCCATAATCCCAGCTACTCGAGAGGCTGAAGCAAGAGGAGCTCTTAAACCCAAGAGATGGAAGTTGCTGTGAGCTATGATGCCAGAACTCCACCCAAAATGATAGAGTTAGACTATATCTTAAAAAGAAAAAAAAATTAATTTTCATAGTAGTAGAGGGAAAATTTACATAGAAGAAAACTCTTTTGGAGCCTATGATGATAGTTGTAATAATAAAGTAAATCAATAGCAATGAAGAAGAAAGAAAGCAGAGAATCAGGATATATGTCTGAAGCAGAATGAATAGGCCTTTGTGACAAGAGAAAGGGGGAGAGAAAATGTGTGTATGCTGCAAACCCTGTTTAGGACAGAGAACTCTGTAGAAGTATCAGACGGGTAATGGCGATTGAATGAGACTAAGTAATAAGTTCAGTTTTGAGCATGTTCAGTTTTGAGCATGTTAAAGTCTGAAATACCTATGCCAGAACAATAAATTGAAAAGCTACTTGTAGACTGAGAAGATAAATTAATTTACAGATGTACAGTAATATGTCTTTCTGTAATAAATTTATCTAGCATATGTCATATGCTATCCACAATGAGTAGTTACTGGGAAAGTATATGAGATTCTTCATATCATCTGCTGAAATGTAGAGAGAAAAAAAGGGCCAAAATTATTGTCATGAGAAACATTAACATTGAGTATGAATTTGATGAAGGGTTGATAACTATTAATAGAATCTACACAGCTCAAATTAATTAATGAAAAAGAGCTAACAATACCATCTATCACTGGGTAACAGATATGAACAAAACTGTCTTTGATGAAGACAGATGAATGACCAACAAACATTTGAAAAAAATGCTCATTGTCCCTGATCATCAGAGAAATGTAAATCAAAACCACCCTGAGATACCACATAACCCATGTGAGAACAGCCCACTTAGCAAAGTTTCAAAGCTGTTCATGCTGGCGTGGATGTGGAGAGAAGGGAACACTTTTACACTGCTAGTGGGACTACAAACTAATGCTGTGAGCTGTGAGCTGTGATGCCATGGCACTCTACCCAGGGCAACAAAGTGAGGTTCTGTCTTAAAAAAAAAAACAAAAAAAACAGATATATATATATATATATATATATAAAGTAAAAAATATAATGTATTTTTACATTATAATGTAATATAATATAATTATATTATTATATAAATAATAATAAATATATAAATATATTATTACCTCAACTATCATTCAATGGATAAACTGAACATACATGCCAAGTGTAGACCCAGCTATAGGGAATAGAAGGAATTAAGACCTGAATCTTAGGGTGGAACCCCACGATTATTTTAGAATTAACTATATTAAATATTTAGTTCATCTGCTTAATCCTGAACATTGCTTGAAAAACTAAAAACAATAATAATATTTGGTTAGCGTTAGAGACACTGCATTTATTTTTAATATACTGGGGAACCTGGTAGGGTGTGTCAGTAAGATTATATGATGGTTGAGTTATTTTTTCTGATGCAAAACCTAGTTGTTTATGAAAAGTCACAAAACCTAAGAAAGATTGAATATAGTAGAGGAAATTATAATTATTGCTTTATTATTAGTTTCCCTCTATGTGAGTACATTGAACAAGGAAACATGAGTTACGCAGAATTCTTCAGCGTGGGCCATTTATCACACAGGGTCAATATACGTCAAGCATATTCGCTATGATTAATGCGGTACAATTAGAAAGAGATATGTAGGCAGAGGCAAGACTCATTTCATGGTAAAGAGAAACTATTATTTTTTTCAGCCTCACTCTAACTTTTTTCTTTATTCAATAACAAATTTCAAATGGAATTCACTTAGTTGAACCAAATGGTCATGAGGAAAAGGCAGCTGCAGACTTAGATGAAGCAGATAGTTTGAAGGAACACTGTCATTTTTCTATTTGTTTTGTCACTAGTGATAATTGGACTTACTTCCTAGCAGGATACTTTCTGTATAAAAAAATATAAAACTAAATTACAGACATTATACCAAGGCTCAGAAAGAAAAGAAGTTAGAAGATATAATTGAACCTGTAAAGGGTTCATTTGTAGATGGGACATTTCCTCCTGAGAAATGAAAGATCTCATAGTAATACAATGAATATACTTCTGATTTATGGTAATTAATTCTGAATGTGGGTTATCTACCACATTGCTCTCTATAGAAGATGAATTGTACAACTGAATTATCAGGGTCTTAGAAGTAAAATTAACATAACCTTAACAGAAAGTGAAGTTTTGTATCTCATCTTCACATTAAAAGCATAGATCTAGCCATCCTGTCTCTTTTCACTGCCCAGAGGTCCAATTATAAAAAGGAAATGAAGCAAAGAAGGAACAGATTTCCTATGTATTCTTCCACGACATGAATTTTTGGGTTATCATACCAAGTTTAAGAGAAGATTAGATATCTTCACCCCATTAATTCTGACCTCAGGACAAGCATCAGTTGACATTTAGATATTGTCCCTCGTGGAAGAACATTTCTTCATATACAGATTTACCATAGAAATATTGACAGGTGCACATAACTACCTCTATTTAAATGAAAAATCATCTGACTATGTTCCTAACAGAAATGTGGGAGCCACTTTGCTTGAAATATCTGTGCTTTAACCATAATTATTGATTATATCAAAGACACAAAGCTCAGCCTGAACATCTAAACTTCAGCTATTTCTAAAGGAAAACAAACAACTAATTGGCCATTTTAGTCTCACTTTGAACTATTAGTTGTTAAGTTAGTTTAGTCCAAACTGCTAGAATTAGTGGGCTTAAGAGAAAGTTATAAGGTAATCAATACCATCTATTCAGGAAAACAAATTATAGAGTCTCGCCTACATAGTCAGAATCAAGTCCAGGGACTGAATTTACACAAATTTAAACACTTGGGTAAAAGCAGAAAAATGTACTTTATGGAAATATTTGCTAATACTCAAGATTTAGTATCCAATTTAAGAATTAAAAAATTTTGAATATTTTTAGTCATCTATTATTGGAATTTATTTCTTAGAGCAATTTTTTTTTTTTTTTTTTTTTTTTTTTTTGGTTACACAGAGTCTCACTGTGTCGCCCTTGGTAGAGTGCTGTGGCGTCACTGCTCATAGCAACCTCAAGCTCTTGGGCTTAAGCTATTCTCTTGCCTCAGCCTTCCAAGTAGCTGGGTAAAGGCACCTGCCACAACAACCAGCTATTTTTGTTGTTGTTGCAGTTGTCATTGTTGGTTTAGCTGTCCCAGGCTGGGTTCGAATCCGCCACCCTTGATGTATGTGGCTGGCGCCCTACCCACTGAACCATGGGCACTGCCCTTCTTAGAGCAATTTTAAGTTCATAGCATCATTTAGAAGAATGTGCAGAGATCACCCAAAAATCTATGCTCAGACATATATAGCTTCTTCCATTATCAATATATCCCACTGCAGTGGTACATTTGGCAGTACTGACATTAATACATCATTAATACACAAAGTCCATGGTTTATTTTAGTGTTTACTCTCAGTCATGCATTCCATCAGTTATGAAAAATTTGTAATGACATGTGTCCACCATTACAGCATCATATAGAGTAGTGTCACTAACCAAAAAGCCCTTTATGCTTCACCTGTTGCCCATTCACACCTTTGTTGTTATTATTCTTACACAATATTCTTGAATTTCAAATACCATTTTAAAATGGTCTTGGGCTTCTAAAATGACAACTAACAACTGTGCTTCTGCCACTTTCTTTGACCGTCCTGCCAGTTGCATGCTGACACTCACATTCAATTGATTAACACCATCTAATACTTAGATAACGTCTCTAAACATGTGTATACATTATTTTGTACACTCAATATGTGTGAATGTACACAAAAAATAATCTTAACTCCAGCCTATTTAAAAATGTAATCTATAGCTGCCCTTTTGAGCATGGCCCAAAACTATGGTCAAAGGTGTTGGAGGGCCTAAGCAGACACACACGCAGGCCCTCCTCTTCCTCCCCTTCTCCTCCTAAGACAAAGATACAAAAGATCTGATGAGTGCAGCCCTCTGAGAAGTTCACCCTTCAGGCAAGGTGTGAAATTTGCCCACCATCTATAGCCCCATATAAAAGGGGTCTCTAATTGCCCCCAGTGCTCAGACACTTCCTTTGCACTACCCAGGTGCATTACCCTCCCTTTTCAATAAACCTGGCATAAACACCTCACCTGTGGCCTCAGCTCTGGATAGCTCCACTTACCCCCTTCAAAAGGTAAAATTTCTCATTAAACACTAACTTCTTAGCCATTTAGTGTGATATATCCCCTTGATACATTTGTAAATGAATGAATGCTTATTTGTTAATGCCATGTTCTTGTTCAAATACAAACTTGAATTTATCTTGTGGCATACAAACAATGAACAGGGAAAAGAGATGTAACAAAGCGCAACCTGACAGATTATTGTGCAAAACTTCTCTGCTTTAATGGAAACTTGGGTGGTGTGTGTGTCTGTGTGTGTGTATGAATAGTGAGAGAGGAAAAAATATGTTAGATGTGCCTATTATATCCTACGAAGTTATTTGATCCTCACAATAACACTTTAAAATAAATATTATCATCTTCATGTTATGGATGAAGAAATGAAAACTCAGACAATCCTCAGGTCCAATTGGCCCTAAAATGTCCAAAACTTTTTATAGATTTTGTGTCTACTTCTGCAGAGCAAGCAAGCATTTAGTGCTGCCTGCTGTCTGCTCAAGTCCCCACCTGGCTACGAGGTGGAATCTTACTTTTTCTATACCCTAGTGCTTGACTTTCCCCAGTTCATCATCCTATATTAAAATATGCATACCCTTTATTTAGTATAACATCCTACTGGGTACTAAATTTTAATAAGACAAACTTCTGTTAAGTGGTTTACAAATAATATATCTTTCTTATGCTAAACCTTAAAGTTTGAAGGAAGGTTAGCGAAGTTCCCATTAAATATAAGAGTGCAGTCAGCTGTCTTCCTACAATTAATGTTCCTTTCAATTTAACAGTTATAGTAATAAAATTCTAAGGACAACAAAGCCCATTGAAAGGAATAAACTGCATGATTTCTGGCATTAGAGCAAACAGGTTGAACAGACAATGTGAACGTGGTCTCTTTGATTACATTTGAATCACGGGATATTGATCACTATTATTATTGTTCACTTATTTGTACAAAATGTCTAATTCTGTAGCAACTTGTAGAAAGCATAAAACCACCTTTATTAACATATATTGTAGAACAACATGTTAAAAACTCTTATTTAGTTACATTTTAGTGAAAGTTAATATAAATTGATTTTAGGAATTTATGCCCAGATATTTGCCTCATTTGCCTAAAATACCCTATCAATGAAAAAAAAACCAAAAAACATTTCATCATCCAGCTCAAGGATGGAAGTGATGTGTTATTAGCATTTTTATTAAAAATATAAGCTCTTATCAAACACAATTTCTAGATTTTACCATTTCCTAGCAGTTTATAAAGTTTAGTATCAGAACCAATGGTAATTCTAAAAGTTTATCATTTAAGTAATCAAACATGTCTTGGATATTCTTCAAAGGTTGGTTAAACATCTTATAAAATTCATTAGAAAATCCATCTGGACCAGGGTCTTTTCCAGATGGGAAACTTTCATTACCACCCATCATTTTTCATGGTTTATTATAGTTTATTTTCGGAGGGTTGCAAAGAAATGTGTACAATAAATAAAGCAACACATTGCTTAATATTCATTCAAGAGCTTCTTCAGAATAATCTTAGATAAAAAGTTAAGAAAATACATGTTTCTGATAAGTCAGAGTTAACAGAGACTTTTTTCTTTTCTGTGATCTAGAAATTTTAAAATTTCAGCCCATAATAAACGTATTCATTTTCAAAAACTATGTAATCTCTTCCTTTACTTTGGTGTCTCCATTAATACCAAATTATGAGTTGAAGCATCCAGAATCTAAAAATCTTCCTGAAACTGTTAAAATTCTTACAGATTGACATTTTAACATAGCCATGTTAAATTAACTGATAAAGAAAACACCCAGAAACATACAGAATCACTTATTGAATATTTATTCAATTAAATTAAACACATATTTCTGAATCTTTATTTTAAGCCAAACATTGTTATAGGTACAAAAATAAATATAAAATATGTAAAATGTAAATAGTAATTTAGGAGGGAAGATAAAAATTCAGACAAGGCATTGAATTATAGTTGGATAAGTGAGATAAAATAAACATACATTAGGTACAGTGGTAGCCAACGCAGGAGTGTTCATTTTTTTTGTGTGTATATTATAAAATGCTACACAGGTAAAGAGATACTGAACATAATTTTTCTGGCATATAGGAAGGAAAGAACATTCTAGGAAAGAAAAGGAACTGCATAAGTGCAGCACATCCAGAAACTTGTACATGGTTTCTTTTTCTTTATAATGACAATAAAATATTGATTTCCCCCCATCTAGTTAATGAAATATAGAATTAGGGGTATATAAATAATACATCATATCTCCATGGAAAAAAGCATGTCTGAAAGCAGAGATCAGGTTTTTTTCCACCTTTGCACCATTTCCCCAGAAATCTCCACTCCATTAGAGCCAAGAGGAAGAAGTGAATGTAGAATGCACAGTCAAAAGTGCTGAGAAAATGATGAGCAGAAATGGAACTGAAATCCAACTGCCCTCACACGGATGAGGGCCACAAGAGCTGCTATGGTAGTATAGACACTAGGGAAACTGGCATGAGTTGTTGGACTGCAAGCTACTATCTGAAACTTGTTTCTTGATATATGGAAAACTTTCGCCACCATCTAATCACCAAATACACCTCTGAGAGACCCGCCTTGCTTAAACCAAAATAGCCCCTGGGGGTTTTTACCCAGACCTAGTCACATTAAATAAAAAATATCACAATAAATCATCTCTTTTGCAGTCTTAGATGAAGAATCTGAGACAGAGAGAGAGAGAAGAGATATCAGCACATTAGGGGTATGTGATCTAAAAATGACTGATGTGAGTATTCATCACATAAGTTCAAAAATACATTTAAGTCAATGTCTGTAATAAAATTACTAAACAGACCAAAATGTGCCACTGCCAGGATTTTACTTAGGCTTGAAATGTTAGCTAGGGTCAAGCAACATTAGACAAGGACATTTAGCTGAGCTATAACCTACTTTCCCTCTAGGGCTGAGCTGATGTCTTTTATTATCCCAAGAAATTAGTTATAATAAATTCAGTTGAGGTGTTCTCTTCCCCATTTCTTTTCTTGCCCAAAGAGAATAAGGCACGGTTGGTTTACACCCCTCAATCTCCTTCATGGCCTGAGGACATTCTGGTGTAGTAGAAGAATCCTTTTTTTATAGAAACACACACACAGCCGTTTTACTGACTATTGTCTGATGCAATTTGTTATGAAGGGAGGGAGGTGAGTAATGAGGGCCCATGCTAATTCACACTTTAAAGAGCACACAGATGGGTCATTTGATTACATATTAGGATTGACCTTCAATGGCGGCATACTATGAGGTAGGAAGACAGTATTCCTAGGGGCAGTATCTCTTGTCTTACAGACCAAACTCATTCAGGGCCAATGGTCAAGATGAACCCATTGGCTCTTAACAGCCTGTGTTGGCTAATGGAACCTGGTACAGAACAGACAGACGTGGCTCCTAAGGCTGAGACAGGTAAGATAGGAGAGAAGTTTTACCCTCTGTAGGGTGGGTTCAGAGATATCTTCAATCCCATGACCCTTCTGTGTTGAATGCACCTGGCTCCAAGCCATCTTTAAGGGAACTACATATACCTACAGAGAGCACATTTTACAGTAGAAGTGTTTTTCTGAAAATAACTTTTAATTAACCTTCACTCGTTATTTGAAATTGTCAAAATGGATGATTAAGAAGGGTCATGGACATACTTTCCACATTCAAACTTGAAGAGAATGGAAATGTTCATGGTTACATCTAAAGAAACAGAGATTTTAATGGGCAAGTCAGTATGAAGAAAATTAGAGTTAAATAAGCTAAATTGCAGGACTTCTGAAGGACTTTTTTCATAGGTTTCTGTAAATACTGTGAAAGTTGTGTAATAGTGATATTTCCCAAATTATTTACACATGAAGTCATTTCTGTCTAGGAACCTTTATGAACATCGTACTGGAGTAGGTGGTCTGTGGACTGACAAATACTGGTTTATTAACTGTGGTACTAATAGCTAATAGTTATTCACAAGATTTGAGTTTGGTATATCTCGAGAAAGCCCCCCAAATATGTATTTTTACGATAGTCACTGGTTATTCTGTTTACACAAATTACAGATACAAACCAAGAAAACTTCTCTGACCAAATAATTTATTCACATTGTTTCAAGTTATGGGCTGAGGATGAAAAGTGATAGCTTAGTAAGGACTTTCCTAGGGATCCTCCAAATATTGGAGGAAAAACTGAGATAAAGAGATAAGATCTGTAAGAGTTCCTGTTAAATGAGAATTATCCATGGAGATATAACACCTTAAATCTTTATAATTTACCATCTTAATTATAGCATAATGTGGTACAATTTAATCTAATAGAATTGGTTGAGCATCTACTTACGCAGACATTTACTAGAAATCACATGAGGTTGTGGATGGAGGGGGTATGAATTCATGCTATACTAGTTGCAGGAAGGTTTGAAAAGATAAACATAAAGTGTCAATGGAATAGTATAGAAAAAGCCACATGGCAAAGAAAACATAAAAATCAGACTGTGCATATGCTATTCCATGTGGAAGGTAAGAGAAATAAAAGATTTGTTTATGGCAGAGAAAAAGTGTGATGGCTTTGTGGAAGAGGTGGGATTTGAGCACAGCTTTGAAAAAGCAGAAGTACATATATTAATAGTAGAAAAACATCCTAGGTGAAAAAGACAATTATTTTTTAAAAAGTATGAATGGGGTGCAGCACCTTTTCAGAAAAGAGGAGTTTCATTTTACTGGACTATGGGATCATAGGGAGGATGTGGATAGGTATAAGGTAGGAACACATGTTGGTGTCAGATCACAGAAGATCTTTCATACCATATGGAAGACTATGCAATTTCCTTTATAGGTACTGACAAACTTCTGAAGATTTGGGGAATGTTCTTGTAAGGAATAAAATAATGGGAACTTTGGTGGTAAGCAGGAATGATTCAAGCCTCCTGATAAGTTTTAAAGTGTAAGATGAGACCACATTACAATCTCTTACTTCTGCCTACCTGAGTGGTTAGTAAACAGCTCAAGGGCCAGTTTGTGGGATCACTGGGAGGTCAAACCACTGGATTATGCAGAAACGTTGTATTTTTGTGGAATAGAGTCAGCATGGGTAGAAGACGGTCTTGCCTACAGGCTACACAGTATGAAGACCTCTGCTATCTGCACTGATGAAAACAGTGTTTTCACAACTGTTTTCAAAGAAAATTCCATTTGTGTAGTAAATAAACCCCAACTTTTTTCTCTTATATCTAACAGACATTATGTAAGAAATATAAAAGGCAGTTATATATTTTAACATCTTGCTAAATGTGCACATACGTTTTGATAAATATGTACTTTTCTAACTACACCCAAAGGCATCTTAGAACATTGTTACACAATTTTAATAATTCTTTTGCCATAGCATAGTGCGGATCTCAATCTCCACCGCTTAGCACCACTTAGCAGTTACCGAAGGAAATACCTAGTAGTTGTATTTGTCTCAACAACTCAGTATTTACTTACTGACAACTTATAAATCGTTTGAACAAAACCCCATATATTGAAAGAATAACATTTCTATTTCAGTCTTAAATAGGCACAATCACTTAACAATGGGCTGTGTGCACCTGTTGGACATTGTAAATCTTGGAATACACAAAATTCAGATTCAAATTTGGCACTGCTTCTCCTATTTCCTGCTCCACATTGATTACCATGCAGTGTTTCTTTTTATTATGGCAATCACAAAAGACTCAGCTTCACAAAAAAATATTGATATTATAGAAAGGCATAATAGCACTATTTAATGTTGAAACTATTAATTACCTCAAGCTTGTTTGGGCAACGCTGCTGTGTTTCCCTGGAAAATATTAAGTAATTCAGGGCACCACTGTGAACGCACAGCAGCAACTCAGGGAGTCTTTGTACAGAGTTCAGGAATCAGGAACATTGTGCTGACTTGTGAACACCTGGCCAAGGACAGGAGCGTGGTAGGTGACGGCTGATGTTAAAAGGAATAAATGTATATCAAATAGAAAAAAATTACTTCTGAACAGGAAGTCCTAAAAGGAGGCAGCCATTTCTCTACAGAGAAGGTAGAGGCTCAAAAAAATTACAGTAGAAACATTTAAGACGCATCTACATGCAAGTAATATTGTCTTCCCTCTGATCACTATACCAAAGCCAATGGCATCAGGCAACCACCCTTCTCACTAAAGTTTGCCTTTAAATAATGGTCTTATTCCACCAAGTCTGGCTCAGTTGTGCAACCAGGATTAGGGTGTTTCGATTAAGAGGCCTTTGTAGATTGCCTGTAATATTAAGTCAGCACCCAACAATAAAACTGCTTATTGTTAAATAGAAGTTTTAAAATTTTAGGAATATTTTGGATTTTGCAAGAGATGATTCTAACTCTCGACGTTATTTTTTCTATGAGAGGTTAATTTTCTTTTAGTCCTTACTAGACAATTGGAATTAAAGTGTGCTTGCATACCAGTGACGGCCTGAAAGTGATTTTTACAAACCCACATGTTAGCGTAATTTCTTCCATTTATAAAAATGACCCTCTGGGGTATGTATAGTTTCAAGTACATTTTTTTTTTTTTTTTCTGGGTACATTGCAGACTTTTAGAACCTACAGCCAACTTTTAATTCTCTGGCAATTCAGGGGAAAATTTTTGCTGCCAAGAGAACTGAGTTAGAAAAACTACATTATTTACCTGTACAAAAAAATTTACTCATATTAATGTGCCTCACAAAGTGCTACACCAATGATGAGATAATAAAGCGAACTAATGATGCATGCCTTTATAAATCACAAAGTTACTTAATCATAAACATTTAGGTAACCATTTCTGGTTCTTAATGTGTATTCCATAATTTTTATTTTTAGAATTTTGAACTCCTTACATCTAACATTTGAAGACAATAAAAAGAGAGTAACCCAATCAAACTCTATTTTTTTCTAATCCATTAATTCTATTTGATATTACTCTCAGAAACATATTTTTACAGATTGAGAAAGTTTTTGATTACAAAAGGTCAAGGCAAAATACCAACATATTTAACTGATACATTTTGCAGATTGTTTATAGAAATTCTCTGAGTTGCATAGCAACAGTCTTTTTAATTACTACTTGCTATCCAGATTTTAATAATTTAATTAGTATTTTTGCTTCATTAAATTGCTACACTCAAAGGATTTAATGAATTCAATTCATAGCATGTTTTAAAAGGTTTTATTTTCCTCATGTTGCTGTGCAACTCAGAATATGAACCATATTTATCTGCTATTCAGATGTAACAGAGGAAATATTTTCCTTTTAGATATGACTGATCTTATGATCTGAAAAAAGAAAGAAAGAATTAGAAATTTGGAGAGGATGGACGTGCTTTTCCAAATTATATCATGTTCAGAAAAATGAGAAATTTCACAGATGGGGTTTTTCCATTTTAAGATTAAAAAAAAAAATAAATGTAATGAAAAAATACTCCTTTAGTGCTTTGTAATAAAGTTTTGGAAGTTGCTTTCTTAAATTTTCAGTGAGGGAATTACTATAGATTGATACGTATATAAATATAATTAATCCTTGAAGATGGCCTGTCTTTTCTTAGTTCTGGTGTATTTATAATGCTCAGTAATTTACAGTTCTAGGCTTAATATCACCACATTACTTTCCTCTTTGTATCTCCACTCAGAAGTCTCATGAGTACTTAACATAGTCAAATGGATTCTTTTTCTCCCTACCCTCAAAGCTTTTATCTCACAGTCTTCCTTATATCAGTCACCAGATGGCCAAGGGGAATACTTCAAAGTGACATAGCGACATTCAGCAATAAAGTATGTTGTATTTTTTTTCTAGGACAAGTTTGCGAACTTAATTGTCAGACCTCATTCCCTCTCTATGCTTCAGCCACAAATCATCCTGTGCTTTTTCGAATGACCAAAGCTCTTCAATTCTTCAGATCTTTGGTAGATATACTTCTCATTGTCTAGAACACTCTACCGTTCCCCTCCCCCAGTGTTGGCTTGTTCTTACCTCTGTATCATCAGCTTAAATACCACAACTCCAGAAAGCTTTCCTTGACATCCTTATCTAAACATCTTCACATTCCTTCCCCTCATCTCTCCCTTTCTCTATAATGATTATTCTACTCACAGCAGTTATCATAGATTTTGATTCTCTTGTTTATTTCTTCACTTCCCCTCCCAGGCAAAATCACTTATATGTAAAGTACACAAGATGATGTTTTAATATACATATTACTTGTCGAATAATAATCACTATTAAGCTACTCAACACTTACATCACCTCACATAGTTAGCTTTTGTGTGTGTGCGATGAGCATCCATTACATCTAATCTCTTGGCAAATTTTGAGTGTATGATACATTATTAATGATTGCAATCACTATGTTATATATTAGGCCCCTAGATTTTATCCGTCTTATAACTGAAAGTTTGTATTCTTTGAACACCATTTCCCCATTTCCCCAACCACTGTCAACTTCAGGTAAACACCCTCTACTCTGTTTCTGTGTGAGATTTTTTAGATTCCATGTACAAGTGAAATCACACTGTTATTTGTTTTTCCTCGTCTGGCTTATTTCAATAAGCATAATATCCTCCAGGTTTGTACATGCTGACAGAGATGACAGGAGTTTCTTCTTTTTTAAAGGTGAATAATTGTGTGTCTGTTTACTGTTCAATATATATATCTCCATTTCTTCATTCAATCATCAATGGACACTTAAATTGTTTCATTATTTTGACTACTGAAAACAAAACTGCTATGAACATGAGAGAGCAGACATCTCTTTGCGATCCCAGTTTCATTTTCACTGACTATATACCCAGAAGTATATATGATAGTTTGAGTTTTAATTTTTTGAAAAAAAAAAACATGTATATTGATAGTATATAGGATAGTTTGATTTTTAATGTTTTGTGCTTCCCTTTGTATCATTTACCTTAAAAGTGGTGCAAATTAATATTCCCAGCAGCAATGTATAAAGATTCCTTTTTCTCCACATCCTTGCCAAGATTTTTCTTTTAACTTTACAATAACAGTCAGCCTAACACACATGAGGAGGTATCTTGGTGTAATCTGGATTTGCATTTTACTGATAATTAATGATATTGAGTACCTTTTCATATAACTGTTGACTATTTGTATGTCTTCTTTGGAAAAGTTTCTATGCAGATCCTATACCAATTTTTTAATTGGGTTATTTTCTTTCTTTTCTTTTTTCTTTTTTTTTTTTTTGCTATTGAGTTTATGAGTTCCTTATATATTTCGGATATTAAACCATTACTGACCATATGGTTGGCAAATATTTTCTCTGGTTACATAGGTTGCCCTTTCCTTTTGTTGACTTTTTTGGGGTGCAGAAATGTATATTTTGACGTAGCTGAACTTATTTATTTTCTCTTTTGTTTGTGCTTTTTGAGTTATTAAAAAAAAAAACAAAAAACTATGCAGATCATTGTCATAGAACTCTTCCCCAGTTTTCGTCTGGAATTTTATATTTTCAGATTTTATCTTTAAGTCTCCAGTGCATTTTGAGTTGGCTTTTGTCTGTGGTGTAAGACGCAGATAGAATCTCTTTCTTTTGTGAATATCAAGTTTTCCAGCACCATCTATTGAAGAGATTATCCTTCCTCTCGTTGTGTATTTTGGTACTTCAGTTGAAGATTAGTTAATGGTAAATACCTGAGTTTATTCTTGGGTTTTATATTCTGTTTCATTAATCTGTCTGTTTTTATGCCCATTCTATGCTATTTTGATTACTGTATCTTTGTATTGTAATATGAAATCAGGAAATAAGATGCCTCTAGGTTTGTTCTTACTCAAGATTGTTTTACCTACTGAAAGTTATTTGTTTTTCTGTATAAATTTTAGGATTCCTTTCCGTATTTGTTTTTTTGTATGAATTTTAGGATTCCTTTCCGTAGAAAATGCCATTGGTGTTTTGATGGGAATTATAATACATTAAACCACAGATCACTTTGGGTAGTATAAAAATTTTGACAATGATTTTTTCAATCCACAAACACTGGATATCTTTTCATATATTTGTGTTTCTTCAATTTCTTTTATTGATGTCTTATATTTTTCAATGAGCAAAACTTTCAACTCCTTGGTTATATTGATTCTTAAGTAGTTTATTCTTTTAACATAGTTGTAAATAGTATTGTTTTCCTAGTTTACATTTCAGATAGCTCTTTTTTGGTACATGGAAACAAAGCAGATGTTCGTATTTTGATTTTGTATCCTGTAACTTCACTGAATTTATTAGTTCTACTAGTTTTTTGATAGAATCATAAGGATATTTTATATATAAAGTCATGTCATCAGCAAGAAGACAATTTCACTTTTTTCTTTTTGACTTGGATGGCTTTTATTTCTTTCTCATGCCTACTTTCTCAGGCAAGGACTTCTAGCATTATGTTGAATGGGAGTGATGACAGTGGACATCTTTCTCTTGTTCCTGACAGTGGAGGAAAAGCTTTTAACTTTTCCTGACTGGGATGTTCCCTGTGGATTTGTCATAGGTCTTTACTGTGTTTGGTACATTCCTAATTTGTTGGAAGTTTTTATCAAAGAAAGATGTTCATCTTTGTCAAATGCATTTCTGTATCCATTGAAATAAAGTTGTGATTTTTATCTTTCATTTTGCTAATGTGATATGTATTTCTTCATTTGTATATGTCACCATGCTTATAGCCCAAGGTTACGTCTCATTTGATCATGGTACATAATCCTTTTACAAAACTATTGAATTCAGTTTACTAGCATTTTTTGAGGATTTTTGTATCTATGATCAGAGAAATTTGTAAACAATTTTTTTTTTACTTGTTATGTCCTTGTCTGGTTTGGTATGAGAATCACGCTGACTTCATTCATAACAAAAGTGTTTCATGTCTTCAAGTTTTTTTATTAGTTTGAGAAAGCTTGGTATTAATTCTTCTTTACTTTATTAGTTGAATTCACCAGTGAGGGTCTAAAATTTTGGCTGTTCTTTAAAAAATAATTTTTTGTTACTGATTCAATCTCTTTACTCATCATTAGTCTATTCATATGTTCTAGTTCTTTATAATTAAACCTAGGTAGTTTGTATATTTCTAAGTAACTTATCTATTTCTTCTAAATTAGCCAACTTATTGGCATTAATTAGTCATTGTAATGACATATGAACCTTTATGTTTCTGTGGTATCAATTGCAATGTTTCCTCTTTTACTTCTGATTTCATTGAAATTTGAGTTTTCTCTCTTTTCTTCTTCCTTAACCTAACTAAAACATTTTTAATTTTGTTTACATTTACAAAAATGATATCTTAGTTTTGTTGATTTTTTTTCTATAGTTTTTCTAGTAACTATTTCATTTATTTTTGTTCTGAAATTTGTTACTTCCCTCCACCTTTCAGCTTGTATTCTTTTTTTTTTTTTTTTACTTTTTTTTTTTTTATTGTTAAATCATAGCTGTGTACATTAGTGCAATCGCCTGTACCCCTTCCAGGATGCACCATAGATGTGGCCCCACACATTACCCTCCCTCCACCAAAACCTCCCCCCTCCCTTCCCCTTCCTTGGCCCTTTCCCCATAGTGTTGTGCTATAATTGGGCTATAGCCTTCATGTGAAAGCTATAATTTAGCTTCATAGTAGGGCTGAGTACATTGGATACTTTTTCTTCCATTCCTGAGATACTTTGCAAAGAAGAATATGTTCCAGCTCCATCCATGTAAACATGAAAGAGGTAAAGTCTC
>CAUYPK010143223.1:0-50155 GCA_963574355.1 Loris lydekkerianus
AGTGACCCCCGGGGGTGCAAAGCCTCAAGGAGGTCTGATGACGTGGCTCATCTGGTGTGACCCCCACGGGTGCAAAGCCTAAGACAAGAATGAAATGTGGGTACATGGGTATTATCTCAGCTCATCTGTGCTGCTTTTACAAACTGCCCCAGTCTGGATAATTTATAAAGAACAGAATTGTATTTGCTCATAGTTCTGGAGGCTGGGAAGTCCAAGATGAAAGTGCCAGCAGGTTCAACGTCTGGTTAAGGCACTGATCTCTGAGTATAAGATGGTGCAGTGAATGCCGTATTGTCCTCCCAGGTGCAAGAGCCATTAGGGAAGAAACTGCTCCCTCAAGCCTCCTTTTATAAGGGCCCAAATCCCATCCATGAGCGTTTCACCATTATGACTTAATCTCCTAAAATCCCTACATCCTAATATTATCCGTCACACTGGCCATTAAATTTTGACACTTGAATTTTAGATGTTACATTCAGACCATAGCAGGTGCCTTGTCATAATATGAAATTTCAGGTGAGAAGTATGGTCCTAATTCAGTGCATAAAGAATAAGCTGTGATGATCTGATGAATTAAAGGAGGAAATGACCGAAGGCAGGAAATTCAGTCTGGGGGCTTCTACTTGTCTCATTAGGAGGCAGTGACCTTGAGGTGATGGGAAGAATTTTAAAATGTGATAAATTCAAGAGTATTATTTCCTAAGGAACAGTATGGAAGATCAATTCCACTGGGCATGTTAGGTAAGAGAATTATAATGTGGAAGTGGAATGAGGTAAGAAAAATGCCAAATATAACATGGGGGGTTTCAGCATGGAAGCTGAAAAGAGAGGGTTCTTCTTATTTTTTCTTTTTTGAGACATGCTTACTCTGTTGTCTGAACTAGAGTGCAGCAGTGCAATTGTAGCTCACTGTAGCCTCCAACTCCTAGGCTCAAGCCATCCTCCTGCCTCAGCCTCCCAAGTAGCTGGGACTATAGTTGTACACCACCATGTCTGGCTGATTTTTCCATTTTTTGTGAAGACTAGTTCTTTCTTTTGCTCAGGCTGGTCTCCTAGCTTCAAGTGATCCTCCTGCCTCAACCTCCCCAAATGCTAATATTACAGGAGTGAGCCACTGTGCCCAGCTGGGTTCTTCTTATTAAGGAAAATATGAATGCAATGAATAGGGTCTGTCTGGACTTTAAGATGCTATAATCAAAGCTCTTTCATTTGAAGCCCATTGAAACCGATTTAAATGCAGAAGAAGAATTTATTGTAAAAATACAGGATTATCTCCCAAAACATAAGGGCAGAAAATGTAGCTGAACCTCACAAGAGACCAGAATCAAGACCTGGCGAGACACCAGAGGCCACCTTGCCTCGTAGCAATGCTGTCATACCAGACCTTCGGAGTCTCCTTTCCTGCCCTATTTGCTGTGTTCATTCATCTCTTCATGAACCAGCTTTCTCTGTGTCTCTAAGCACATGACTGAAGATGATTGTCCCACGGTGGCAGCTTCACCTCAGAGTTTCTACCACTTCCCCGTTCAATCACAGTGAATTGTGGTATGAATTGCCTGCCGCTATTTCATTTCCTTGGGAGACTGGGTCCAACCAGCTACAACCAAGCATGCAAGATCATGAAGTTCACACCCATTCTGGGGTGGAAGAAATTCTCAGAGGCGGTCCATGTGCTGGGGGAAATGCCTAAGAGGTGAGAAAAAGATGAGCTCAGTTTTGAACATTTTAAGTGGGAAGTGCATGCAAAATATCTTTGTTGGAGTATCTAGCAAGCTATTAAGGATTTCAATCCAAAATGAGAAAGCAAATTGGCAGGAGGAAAATCAGGGCTAGTGAAACAGGAGTGACAATTAAATGCAGATGCTGAAAGAGCGGGTACATGAAGAGAGAAAAGGACCAAGGACCAAACCTTGACAAATGCTTCCATTTCCATGATGGGACAAAGAATATCAGTAAAAAATAAAACAGAAAAAGATCTTTACACATGTAACAACCACCATTTTACATTCTGTTTCTATGAATTTAACTACTCTAGATACACAGGTAGAGGACAAGAAAGAGGAGAATGCAGAGTCGTGGTGTGAGGAAGAGAGAGGAAGAGCTGATGATGAGGCACCTGCTACGAGCAGCATCTGCCGGGCGCAGGGGCTGGGGCTCCCCAGGGCAGGCTTGCTGTTGGCGGGGAGCAAGGCACTCAGCACAGATCGATTGAATTGAATAAAGATGGCTAAGAGAGAGAAAGGTCGTAAGCTCTAGCAAGAATGAAATCCTTAGTAAGGATCTAAAGAAACAAACTTTATGAAAACAATTATGCCTGAGTATAAAGGCAAAAGTCAGGATAAAAGGAAGAAATAGTGATAGCGTAATCATTGAGCAATTTTGGATAGAAGGAAGACAGAAATAATTTGAGATGGAAGAAGAATTAAAAAATAGTTTATTATTATTACATTTTGTGCTTTGGGGGATGGGGATCCAGCTCTGAAAAAACAATAAAAACATATGCATTAAACATAAACTCAAGAGATGAGCAGTTATTAGAATAGCCTTAAAGAAAAAAGAGGCGAAGGAAGTCAGAGAGAGCTTTTCTTCTCAGAGAAGGAATGGAGGTTCGAGATACAAGGGAATTTTGAGACAGAGAAAAGCTAAGTGGAGGACGCATCAATTTCCCAGGGAAGGAGGAATCCTGTTGGGCTTCTTGGGGCAGGATGGGAGTCTGAAGATAATGAAGAAGTTCTGGAACTGTGAGCAATAGGCTGCATCTTGTCACCCAGAAATAGGCCAAGGTATTATCCAACAGTAAAAGTCCAGCTAAAGTTAGTGTGAATTTGTTAACGGCTTTGCGCTGTACAGCTGCAAAGCTTGCTTCAGTGAAGCCTAGCTGTTTGGGAGCTGAAGCAGAGTGCAGAGGTCATTGAGGATGAGGGGTGAAAGAGCCACACAGTGGCAAATGCAGCATTGCAGAGTTTAGCTAAGGGTCAGACTGCCTGGGTAGAAATGAGGAAGAGGCTGAAGACTAGAGTTGGGCACTGCTGACCACAGTGAGCTAAAAGCATTAAGGGAGGAAAGCTGGGAGCCCGAGTGGGAAGTGTCTGCTCTCAGACTCTGAATACAAAGTCATGGTGAAGGTCAAGATGCCAACGTACCAATGTGGTGCCCGCTCTGAAAAAGCAGCTCACCATCATGAGTGAAGGAAGAAGCGTTTAGTGAGCTTCCCAAGGGCTGTTGCCACTTAGGCCCCTCTCCTTCCCATAGCAGGAAGGTAGACATTAAAGTTCATCCTAGCATGAGATGGAAAGTGAAAAGGAAACAGTAAACTTGTGTATACAGTGTGATTACAATGATGATGAGGAAAATGCTTAACAGAAAGCCAGAAGAAATAAAGAAAGAAATGGTTAAAATGCTAATGCTTTTCGTTTGGGGGGTATACAACTATGGGCAA
Source organism: Loris lydekkerianus (assembly GCA_963574355.1). Classification (NCBI taxonomy): domain Eukaryota; kingdom Metazoa; phylum Chordata; class Mammalia; order Primates; family Lorisidae; genus Loris; species Loris lydekkerianus. The sequence goes on from CAUYPK010143223.1 coordinate 3,440, forward strand.
TTTGATGGTTTTCTTTCTTTCTTTCTCTTTTTTTCTTTCTTTCTTTCTTTCTTTTTTTTTTTTTTTTGTTTGTTTTTTGTTTTGTTTTGTTTTGTTTTACATTTCTGTGGGAAGGGTATTGTTGTTCTAAGGAAAGCGCAAAGGTTTTGGAGTCAGGCACCAGGATTATAATTGCTACCAGTTAGGGACCACCCACTAAGAGCCAGGAATTGAGAGCTTTCCATTTATTATTTCTAATCCCTATGACTATCCTTGCAGTTCTTGTTACCCCCATTTGAGATGTGAAAAGCAAAACTCAAAAACAATAAGGAACTTTGCCAACTCCAAGCCCTCTCTGTCCACTTTAGTTGACAGCTACTTTGTCTCTATGTCTTTTTCTTATTAGACATCAGACCTGGGGCAAAAGATTTAATCTCTCTGAGGCTCAGTTCCATCATCTGTAAACCAGAGATCAAAAAATAATAACAATAAAAAAATATGCTATAGGGAAATGTATTTGCCATCAGCTCAAAATCTACATGAGAATCACAGAGGTAAAAAAAAATTGAATCAGCTTCTGGGAGTGGGCAGCAGGGAAATGGGCTTTTCATAGCCCCAGAAAACAGGGTTTGTTCTATGGGCTTGGTTAGGCATTTTGGTTCAAGAATCAAGAGAACTTATTGCTTATAAACATTATTTTTACTAGTCATACAAAGGTTAGTTTAGGTTTTTCTAGGTTGATGTTGTAAGCCCAAGTATAGAAGGGTGGTGATGAGGCAAGAATTTAGCTATTTACCCAACTCTGATGGGGTACCTTAGCCACACAGAAAGTGTCACTGGGAGCTAAGTAGCCACAGTGAACTTCTGGGCAAAGGAAAAGTCCACCAAGGTGGGCATACCTGCTGTGCTCTGAGGGTGCAAGGGGGTCATTTCACCTTGAGCCAATTTTCTATCCTGGGTGAATAGATCAGGGCCAATGGTAGAGGCATGAAAAATAGTGGTGTCAGACAGACGCTTTCTCACAACCTATAACTTAGCTGAAGCACCACAATGTCTCCTACAAAGAGTTGTGCAGATTAAAAATAACTTTAAGGTTCCTGGTAGAAGGCTCTGTACAAAATAGGACCTCATTCAATGGTAGCTTTTATTGCTGATTTTTGTATTTTCTATACTGAGCTTGTAATACCTAAGAAAATGAATTTTTATGTGAGCTTACATTTCAGCTGGGATTATGGCCAAAGACTAGAATTGGGATGGAGTAGTTATATCAAAGAAAAGATATTTACCTTTTACTTTATATATTTTTTATTTGGCTATATATATATATATACATGCATACATAAACCACTGGGAATTATTTTTTAGTTTTTTCAAAAATAAATTTTTAAAAAATTTATTAGCAAAATCATCCTTAGGAGAATGAGGCACCTTGCAGGCTTTCTCTTCCATGAGCCTCACCAGAAAAATCTGGGTAAAGTAAAGCATAGGCAACAGAATTAGAAACCCAAACAGCCGTCACAACTTTAGGTAAAAGTGACTCCAAGACGAAACAGCCAAGAGGTGGAAAGATGGATGAGTGCATACACAAACGTGGTATATACACACAATGGTATACCATTCAACCTTAAAAAGGAAGGACATGCTGTCACATGCTATATTGAGGAGTGTATGCTACATTAAATAAGGTGGTCATGCAAAGATAAATATTATATGATTCTATTTAGGTATCTAAAGTAGTCAAATTCATAGGAACAGGATGTAGAATGGTGGTTATTACATGGAGCTGGCATGGAGGTAGGGAGTGAGAGAGTTGTTGTTTAATGGGTACATAGTTTTAATGTTGCAAGATGTTTTAGTCAGGTTCTCTAGAGAAACAGAACCACTAAGATATGGGCAAATATAATGCCCCCAATCTGTCATCTACAAAATGGAGATCCAGGAAAATCAGTGGTGCAATGTTAGTCTGAGTGCAAAGGTCTAAGAGCCAGGGGAGCTAATGGTGTAAATCCCAGTTGAAGACTGATGTCTCAGCTTAAGCCAGCATCTAGGAAGGAGATGAACCTTCCTGCTCTCATTTTGTGTTCTATTCAGGCTCTTGGTGGTTTGGATGATGCCCATTCCCACTGGTGAAGCAAATCCACTTTACTCAGTTTATGGATTCAAATGCTAATCTCATCTGGAAACACCTTCACAGACACTTCCAAAATTAAAAGTATGGGGGCATGCTATACCCCCCACTCATGGTCCAGTCTAGTTGACACATAAAATAAGCCATCACATAAGATTTTAAAGTTCTGCAGATCTGTTTCACAACAATTCAAATATACTTAACACAACTGAACTATATTCTGGTTTTGTTTTTTTCTTTTTTCTTGAGACAGAGTCTCACTTCATCACCCTCAGTAGAGTGCCATGGCATCATAGCTCACAGCAACCTCAAACTCTTGGGCTCAAGTGATTCTCTTACCTCAGCCTCCCAAGTAGCCGGGACTACAGGTGCCTGCACCATGCCCAGCTATTTTTAGAGATGGTGTGTCACTCTTGCTCAGGCTGCTTTAAACCCCTGAGCTCAAGCAATCCACCCTCGTTGGCCTTCCAGAGTGCTAAGATTATAAGTGTGAACCACCATGCCCGGTCTTACTGAACTATATTCTTAAAACGGCTTAAGATGGTTTAAGAAAAATTAGTGGACACAATTGCTCACAAATCACGTCAACAGATCTTTCCAAAACAAAAAGCATTTTGGTCAGGCATAGTGGCTTATACCTGTAATCCCAGCACTCTAAGAGGCTGAAGTAGAAAGATTACTTGAGGTCAGTGAGGTCAAGAATTCCAGGCAAGCCAAGGCAACATAGCAAGTTCTCATCCATACAAAAAGTAAATTAGCTGGGAGTGACAGTTCACACCTGTAGTTCCAGCTACTCCTGAGGCTGAGCTGGGAGGATTAGTTGAGCTCGAGAGTTTGAGGTTGCAGTGAGCCATGACTACACTGATACACTATAGCCTGGGTGACAGAGTGAAATCTTATCTTAAAAAAAAAAGGAAAGAAAGGAAGGAAAGAAGGAAGGACAGACAGACATTCCATGATGGATATGTATAAAAATAAATTTGAACCTTTAAAAAACATGATGCCCAGGTAAAGAAGCCACTAAACTCTAAAGGGAAGAAGGTGTTACTGAGAGCAGAGGAAGAGGAAGTAGGGAGAGACGATGGAAACAGCCGGAGTTCTGCACACCTCCCCTCGCCGCTGTGTGAGGAGGATGGCGGACGACTGACTGCATGGCACTCTTATGGGAGAGTTCAGGCCTTTTTCAGAGCAGTTGGCAGTGTAATCCCCTTCTTCCCTTCCTGTGCTCTGCCTCCTGAGTTCCACCTGTCTGGTCGTGTCTTTATCAGGGCCACCCTTAGCTCTCCAAGCTCATGCCATCACCCACCCAACGGAATGCCAGCCAGCCACCATCCCCATCCGCCTGAACCAGATGAGTCTCAGCCCTGCATTGGCACGTCACCAATGCGCCACCTGCTATCTTGGATGCTTAAGTCCAGGACAATGCTACCTAAGTCATGAGCTTGATTAAGAAAATGACTAAATATGTCAGTGGGAAAATCACGGGAGAAGATTAAAATAAGAAGGTCCATTAGCACAGATGCTTCTAATCGTAGGTAACACAAAGTAAATAAGGAGGTGAATGGTCACATAACAAGAAGTCAAAGTTAACAGACAGGAGAGGCTCCCAGTGTGGGCAATTAGAAGCTCAACACTGTCGCCAAAGACCTAGGTTGCTTAAGTCTCTACTCTGCCATCTACGTATTACGTATTGGTTTTATCATCAGGAGGTTGGCAAGATGGCACTATGATTCCTGCCATCACATTTAGAGAGATGGACACCTCCAGGAAGAAGAGCAGCTGCCTCCTCCTAGTTTCCTTCTTAGAACAGGAGACCTTCCCCCTAAGCCCTTCATGTATTTCCCTTCTCATCCTATTGGCCAGAAAATGGGGCCATGGATCCCTGGCTAACCCACTCACTACAAGAATATTTTTACTGCAACTGACTGAGTCTACTTATTTGGGGAGACAATAGTGGCCACTACAGAATGCAAACAGCCCACAAAGTGAGCATAACATAACAGGGAAGGCTGGCCCCAGTCTTCTGAGAGCAGAACTAGGATGCATCCTCTGCCCCACTATTGCCTCTACCTTCAGTCTCAACTTAGCAACAATGCTGTAATCCTCAGCATTAAAATCACTCATCTGGGAGAGAGGGAGATACATTCACCCCCATCAGGTATAGTGCACACTGTTGGGTGAAGGGCACACTTATAACTTGGACTCAATCTGTACAAAAACAAAGTATGTAAATAAAACATGTGTACCCACTAATATTCAAAAATTTTTTTGAAAATAAATATATTTAAAAATCAGTCATCTGAGAGAGATGGGGGAAGGATTCTGCAATCAAATATGATGGGGAAATATATGTACCACATCTCTGTCATAGAGATTCATGTTATGTATTAGCATATGCACATACTTGTACATGGAAAGCTCTGCAAAGTCTTATAGAGCTCTTACCCCACTGTTTCAAGTTTGTCTGACTCTCTGTGCTTTTCTCCCCAGATAATTTAAATTAACACTCCACAGAATTGGTGCTCCTCAAACATTGAGAAACCTCAGTTAAGACATGACCTTTCTTGGAAACAGACAATATTTTACTCTTCCCTGTGTCTTAAATCTCAGCTTATCCGGCAGCTTTTCCTGGAAGGCCTGAGCCAAGCAGAGGAGCAGCAAATCACTCACCCCACTGCATTGTGATCATCTGTTCTTCAAGTTTTGTCCGCCCCCATCTGTGAGGCTGGGAACTGTGACTAGTTTGTGACTATATTTCCAGTGCCAGGCATGGCGGACACAGAGAATGAACTGAGCATTTCTTGAAATAATCCCAGTGTCCTCCCTCTGATTTGCCCAGGGGATGAACAAGAATGGCAAAAACCGATTTCAGTCTTTCAAGTCCATCCTGTTCCTGTGTAACCATGGAGCACCTCTGTGAGACTGCTGGAGAGCTAACTTTTCCCAGAAACTCCATTCAGCACAAAGGAAGTCTTTGTTAAGAGGCCATACTTCTATACCCAGCACCTACCCTGCAGACAGAGTCCTTCCAGCTTGTCAGGAACTTAGAGGAGTGTGTGCTCTGCCTCCAGACTGGGCCTTTGGGCTGCCTATGACTCTCACACCACTTCATAAATGAACAATAGTAATCCTCTGGGCTGAGGTCATCGAGTCTGTAAAAGTGCCTCAAGCTGGTTGGAAGAAAGACCCTTCCTCAGTACAGAGTAAGATTATAACTAGCATTAAAACCAAAACAGAACAACAACAAAACACAAACTCAAGCCTACCTCTGGCATGACCTAAATGTAGCAGGTGTGGGACCCTAGGACTGAGAAAGGGAAGACCCAGAAGGGGGTCACTTCCTCTCTTCAGTGGTAGGGCTAGCACTGAGCCTGGAGGAACCACGTGGTCAGCTGTCAAGGCAAATGTGCCCGACTGCCTGTCCATGGTCCACTGCCCACCTTTCTCCTTCCTCCCAAACTGTGAGGTTCAGTTAAGGTGTCCACCCTCCTGCACACAGCCAGGTGCTTCAGGCCCAGCTCTGGCTGGCAACCTGGGTTTGTGTAGAAACTGACCTTGGTCACCCCATTCCTTCTAGTACTCCTTTGTTTAGGAGAGGGCATGTAAACTAATTCTGGCTGATTTAACAAGAAGATGAAATCTGCTAGGCATCTTCTGGGAAAGTTTTCTTGTTTCTAAAAAAGAAAAGGAAAATCTTCTTCCTTTGGTCAAGACAGACCTAGCAGTGATGGCTTGGAGTGCAGCAGCTGTGTTATCAACAGGCTGAGGACAAATCCAGCATCATTTGAATTTGGCAGGATAGAGGAAGGAAGCACCTAGGTCTTTGATGACACTGACAAGCTTTGGTCTTATCAAAGTTCAGCACCCACTCTGGACTTCTTACTGTGTGAGCAAACACTTGTTTAGTTGTTGTGGCTGAAAGCCTCCTACTAACTTAAATGAACAGGATGTCAAGGCCAAATCTTGGGCATTCTGTGTCCAATCAGTTTGGCTTTTTCTCCCCAGTGCTGGGCAGCAGACGCCATTGACCAGGGTGAACCTTCATGGCTCTGGAAGAAGCTGATTGGAATGTTCTGTATCACAAATGGAACTCACAGACCACGGTCCCTGAGGCCTGCACAGCACAGAGGAGTCGTTCCTCTTGCTTCCTATCCCTGTTCTTCAAAAGTTCCACCAATGTGTAAAGACACAGGTCCGCCCTTCTCAGGTGACGTAGAGGAGAGATGTGGTCAGTGGTACTGGTAAGGCCACTGCTCCTGGTCCATGTGGAAGCTCTGAGTCTGGTATGGGGTCAAGGATGAGCTACAATGATGGACTTAGTTTACTCTTGATATCATTTTGTTTTACTCCCAACGTAGCTAATAAGTAGAGCAAAATATCTAAACAAGGTAAGGTTAAAGGTGAATAGACATAGCTCTCTACTGACCCACTTATGTCTTATCAACTCTTGAATGAAATTTGAGGTCATGCAATTGTCCAGGAATGAGAAACCTGGCTGGCTGACTTGAGTTGCACAGAGCTCTGGTCACAGAAGCACCTAGAAACCACATGAATTCCAGATAATTCACTAATTCTGGCATCCAGGAGGCCATACCACCTATCCTCACATCCAGGTTCTGGGTTTTAGCGTTTCTACATGCCAGCATTGGGCAAAGCAGTTTCCAATTTGTGTCCACGTGGGAGCTTCGTGGGCCGGACCACAGCCCACCACAGTAGGCCCATCGCTGCTGACATCTTGCCCAGCACACACTAACTATGCAGGTACCACATCTCACCAGGTGCCAGTTTCCTCGTTTTATAATAGTTTCCACTAAAATTCAATCTCCACCATGGCAGGGATACTTTTCCCTTTGTTTTTCATTGATATATATCCTGGATGCCTAAAATAGTGCCTGGCACATACCAGTCAACTAACACATGTGTGATGAGATGAAATAATCTCTATGGTGGGGATAGAATTAAAATATTCAACTGTTTGAAAAATGAGATAGTGTGTAAAAATCTTGTATCAGTGCCTGACATGTAATAAGCTCTAAATAAATGGTAGCTATTACTATTATTATACTGCGAATCTTGGTCTTTGTCCTAGAACAGGTGACTTGTTCTACTTGAACCAGTAACTGATAATTCAAGATTCATGTAAGAGTGACCTTTGCATGACCCCCTGGAGGCACAGACAGAAGCAGAATCTAAGAAACCATTTTTGAAAGTCAGATCTTCCCCTTCCTCTCTTCAAATCCCTTTATGTAAGCCAAAAGCAGCAGCATCTTCCCTCAGACTCATCTGATTCCTCTCTTGCCCAGATGTCACCAAATTTTAAATCTCCCTGAGTGGTGGCCGTCACATGCACCTTCTCTCCGTCTGAAGTTCAGCCCTCATGTGCCTCTCACCTGGGCAGGCGCACCATCCAGCCTCCTGCCTCGTTCCCCGACTCTTCCGTTCTGTCTGTGTAGCCCTGCCAGCTGCTTCTTCCTGTCCCTCTCCTCCTTCCAGACCTCATGCTCTCCCAAGTATTAATGCTCAAAAAATCAAGACCAATTTGTTAGCAAGGTTTTCAACATAGTCCTAAACTGTTTTCCAGACTCCCCTCTTTCTCTGTTCCTCTCCAAACTACACCTGTGACCACCATTCTCCAACATACAGGCAAAGTTATGCCACTGAACCTTTGTTCAAAGGGATCATTTTGTATGAAGCATATTTTCCTCTTACCTCCAGCTATGTTTGGGGGATAAAAGGGGGAATTTGGCAATGTCTGGAGACATTTTTGATTGTCACAAGTGGGGCAAAGTGTGCTAATGGAGTCTAGAGGGTTATGGCCTGGGACACTGCTCTGCACCCTGTAATGCACAGAACAGCCCTTCACTGCACCCAGCAGAGAAGGGGCCAGACCCAGATGTCAACAGGGCCAGAAGCCCTGTCATGCAGATGTTCCTCAGGCGTCAGGACTTAGCTGAATGTCAAGAAGTTTCTCTGCAAGGATCTAAAGCAGGAAGCATAGGGACCTCCCCACTCTGACTTCCTTCTATCTTTGGCTGCCCCGTCAGTCCTCCCTTGACTTTTCAAAACCATGGGTCCTTTCCTGGCTTTCAGCATTTTTCTTCTAGCTTGGAAGAAAGATCCCAAATTTACTTACATCAAATCGCTGTCAGATAAGGCAGTCTTGGACTGTGAAGGGTGAGAGCTAATTTTCTGTTACTCCAGTTTTATTACCAAACCCTTTATTTCCATTTATTTGATTCTGTTTCTTGCCAGCAGTTAACAAACTTTGTCTCTACACAAGGAAAAAAGTGTTCATCCCTCACACCACGCTCCAAGTGCTCCACTTGACCAATGTGGGGTGTTAGACTAGTGTTTAGTAAATGTTAAATGTCATTGAACAAATCTTTTCTATGTGGTCTGATATCAGCTACTGCAGAAGAGGTTCTGACTGAGTAGCTTTTGTTTATGTCTTTCCTAAATCACTCTCTCAGTTATATTCTCTACAACACAGCACAGGAAGGAATGAAGAATTTCTTGAGCAGCATTTTTTTTTTTTTTTAAAGAAAAGACTACAGATAATCCAGCCAGTTTCTCTCATATTTCAGTTAAGTCCTTACTTCAGAATTAACACATCTACTTCCCTGACCCCTTACCTGTGCTGGGCCAGGTGGACAGACCTTTCCAAGAAATATTCCAAATTTTCTGATAAAGCAGAATGTTTCTAACAGAGCCACTTACTTTTTTTTTTTTTTTTTTTTTTGCAGTTTTTGGCTGGGGCTGGGTTTGAACCTGCCACCTCTGGCATGTGGGGCCATACTCTTTTGAGCCTCAGGCATCTCCCAGAGAGCCAATTACTTTTAAACCAACGCAAAGTCAGAACTTCTAGTTCAGGCATCCTCAAACTTTTTTAAACAGGGGGCCAATTTACTGTCCCTCAGACCGTTGGAGGGCCGGTGTATAGTTTAAAAAAAAAAACTCTGAACAAATTCCTATGCACGCTGCACATATCTTATTTTGAAGTAAAAAAACAAAACAGGAACAAATACAATCACACCGCCTCATGTGGCCCGTGGGCCACAGTTTGAGGATGCCTGCTCTAGTTTTTTGTAAATTCCAGCTGATGAATATATAATAAAATTAAAACTTAACACCCCAGTAATTTCCCCTAGATTACACCGAACAGACCCATGCTCATCAAGGCAGTTTTGGACTCTGGGGACCCAATCACTGATCACACCATCAGCCTTAACTCTGCTCGTGACTGCTGCTACAATCTGCTTCTTTCTCTGGAGATGTCATGTTGGTGTGGTGGCTTGACAGCCTCCACCTCCATGCTCCTCATTCTGCTGTGACTCAGGGAGCAGAACACTCTCAGAAAGCCACTAAAAGAAAATCTGCTTGATTGTAGCATGAAGCAGTTCAGAATACATGATGTTTACTAATAAGTAAAGTATAAATTTTGTTCCCAGGTTAGTCGCCTCCTCCCGCTGGGCTCGGGTTCACGTGGCACACTAGCTCATGGCCCAGCCCACTTCAGCTCCGGCTGGCCATTTGCTTTGTGGGATGCAACCTGCCTTGGACTAGCTCTGGCTTCTGGGGCTTCAGGTTCTTTCTGACTGAGTTCCAAATGCAAATCTCCCTTCCAGACCCGCTAAGAGTCCCCTGCTTTCCTGAGTTCCATTCCATTTAACCCTAAACAAGTCCAAAATCCTGATGCTTCATGGACAAGGCTAAGTTTAATAAATACTTTGTTAAGTCCTCTTTTGTCTTCCCTCTAGGCAAAGGGTGCTTAACCCAGGTATCAACTTAGAAAAACAGTGGTGTGTACTCATGAAGTTCTTTAAAGAGAGAGAGTCCTTGTTTTCATTAGATCCTCAAAACCACACTGTGCTTTAGAGCTCACCTTCTAGGACAGCAATCTACCAACTGCTGTGCTTTCACCACGTGGAATGGCTCCAATCCTTGCTTTCAGCCCGCGTTTTCTTGCCGTATCAGAACTTGGGGTACACCATCCCTCTCCCACCTTGCCCTGCCCTGTTCTGCCCTGATGCACTTACTGACTGACCCTACCATCCCACTTCCACTTCATTACAACATTATCATCCCCCAACCACTTCACAGATCACATCCAAGAAATTACCTTTGTCCTTAATAGGAAGGGACACAATTATGCTGCATGTAATTAGGGCAAAAGATTCTTCTTTACAATCTTATAACTTTATAGAATAGTAAACTCTTATTTTCTCAGTTTCCTATTGTAGACATTTGATCCAGATAACTCAGGATAATGATTTTTTTTTTTTTTTTCATTTTCAGATTGATTTTGCCACACTGAGCAAAGTGACATAGAGAGAGAGTCCTAGATTTAAGATCATAAGACTTGGGTCCAAATCCAAGCTCTGCCACTTACTAGCTATGTGAGTCAGAAGGAGTCTACACACTCCTCAGCTCAGTTTGCTCACCTGTGGAGTGGGGATGACCGCGTCTGCTCTGCTCACCACAGAGGTCTGGAGGCCCTGAATTACCTGCATGTAAATACTGTGCTTATTCAGAGATCAGTGTGACCTTAGCTTTGCTGGCCTCCATGAGCAGACGGGAGTGAAAAAGAAACACTAGCTTTGGAGATTTCTCTGTGCTGCTTACTAGCTGTGTAATCATGGGCAATTAATTACGTTAATCTCTCAGAGATTTGATTTCCTCATCTATAAAATGAAGATAATGTCCCCTACCCTGCTTACATTACATAGGACATTTTAATCTGAAATTGCTTTGTAAAGTGAAGCACTTCGTGTTAATGATGTGGCATCTTCTTCCGGGGAACACTGAACCAAGAATTTTAACCAAAGTCTCCCCCTCCTCTCGCCATTCCCTCCCCCTTCCTCCACTTTCCTATAGCTAGCACATTTCCCAGGAGCAGATCAAACAAGACTATCCTTATTGGCTCTTATCTCTGGGAAAGTAGGGCAGATTCTAGTAGCCTGGAGGGAGTTAGGCCTGAAATTAAACCCTGAGGCACTCCTGGACTTGGAGATGCTGAATCTCAGCCTTTCACGGCTCCGGCTAAGTGAAAACTAAGCTGCTTAAAGTCTCCTAGAGAAACTCATCAAGGATAAAGATTACTCATATGGTCATTTTTCTCCAGCATTTGTAAAAATGTCTTGTAGTTAACAATACAATTTTTATTCAGCAGCTTTTAACCTTAGGTTTTCCATGCAAGTGTTTTCTATTGGTGCCTGTGTGCTGGGCCTACCCCACTCCCATTAGACTCTGGAGCCTCTAAGGAACCATGTTTCACCCCAAAAGCTGAGATTTGAACACAACTAATGTCAGCTCTGTACCCAGAAGACAAGCAGGTAGGGTTAAATAACAAGGCATAATACACACACACACACACACACACACACGCACACGCACGCACAAACCTACAGCTCTCCAGGACTCCTCCCAGGCCCGAGACTCTGATCCAATCTGCAGATGTCCGATTCTCAAAAGGCTCTGAGAGCGTGTGTCAGCGTGTTCTTGGAGGCAAACAGCCTAACTTCTACCCTCTTTATCAGGTCCAAATTGACAAAGCCATAGATGTCACTGGAAGGTGCAGGAAGGGCTGGGAAGAGAAAGGGATCATGTTTTATTTCCTGATAACCCTGAATTTTTATTGTTTCATCTGGCTTTCAGCTTTCATCAAAACAAGTTGTTTACCAAGATTCCTGTTAGGTATAAAAAAGGCTGTCTGGGGCCCCACCTGTGGGTGCTGAGCCTCAGTGATGCTGCGCTCAGATTACACCCTCGCGTCTGTGGGTAGCTTCAGTGTGTTGTTGTGAGCTGCTTTCTTTTGATTTAAAGTGAGATGACATGGAAACAGATTAGTGAAAGCCACAGACATTATAAATTGCAATTTGGCCTCAAAAGATGAATGAAGAAGAAACGCTTTGATCTGCGATTCAGAGCTTAGTTTGCAGTATTTACAGAAAAACATGTCTGCAGGGAAAGAGAGAGGTATAGAAAGGAGCCTTTGGGTATTGAAAAGGATATTTTCTCAAATTATAGATGACCTCAATGAATATGAACGCTCAAGCAGAGAGTGCAGGAATTTTCTCACAATTTCACTCAGCCTGTAGGGTTGATATTGAGGGGATTTATGCAATGGGACATCTGGTCTGATAAAACACTGAAGCACCGAATTCAGTTTACTCCTCACAATTCTATAATTCAGGGCTGCAAAGAGACAAATGACCCCAGGGAGTGTGGCTGTCCGGCTCTCCAGCAGGTGTTACATGGCCTTGCTGGAGTCCTCTGGAATAGCCATCCCTCTGCTCTTCTCCCAATTAGGGATACAGCCATGCTGGGTATTCTGAGTGACTCCGAGACTGAAGAACACAACCCTGGTAGCCTTCCGACTTCATGGACAACTAGGATGTCCCCAGTCGACCATGTAAGTCTCACCTCTTCCCCAATTCCCACCTCTGCCATTGACTGACTTAGCCTGAGTGGCATCATGCAATGTTAAAGTGAGAAGGGTTTTTAGGGATCAGAGAATCAAGCCTTCCAGACTGAGACCTAGAGAGGGCACATCACTTCCCCAAGGTCATACACAAAACTTTGTAACAAAACGGACATAGTGATGCCCTAATGGGAAATCCCTTGAGGGTGGAGAGCCAGGACAAGGCAAATTTGTGCCAAGACTTTTCACTTAGCAAATATTTGTGAAGCAATTTCTGTCTGCTGAGCGCCATGCTGGGGGCAGCCCACATTAAGTTGGATAAAACATAGTTCTGGTCTCAAGAGCTTATAGTCTAGCCCTTCTACCTAAAAAACAAGGATATAATCACCTCCCCCTTCTTCACAGAGCCATCCTTTGTTCATTTACTCACTTATTCAGCAGATATGTTAAGCACCATTCTGCCAAGCAATGTTTAGAAGCTAAGGATAGGGGCTCTGCTCCCTGGGACTTCACGGGGCAGAGGCTCAGCAGAGGGACCTACCACAGCGGACTACCTGCCAAAATAAGTCAGGAGTAAATGACTGAGAAGTGGGCTTCCCAGGGCACCTTGGATCTAAATCTTGAAGGACTAACCGACTAGGTGAGAAGGGGAAGGGAAGGATGTACAGGGAATGATAAAGGGGAAGGCGGACAGACATTAAACATGGACTCCATTCAAAGAATGTATATTGACTTCTGAGGCTCTAAATGTGGCAGTTGAAGGAAGAGTATGAAATGACGGTGGGAGGATGTCTAGAGCCACAGAGATGAGGCTCCTTTTCTGCTCTGCCTGCTTCTTGGCCTTCTCCCTTGATCTTGGACATGAATACTGCTCCTCATATGCTCACAGGAGCCTGGGGCTTCTGGTCCACTCATATTTGCCCTAAAAATCATTTGCCCATCACTTTGGCCACATCCACGGATACCTCTAAGCATCCTACTGTTTAGACAGTGACCTTGGCACCACCTTGACCCAAGACCTCTGCGTGGGTCATCAGCCCACCATGCAGACTCTCAACCATTTTGAGGTCAAAGCTAGTTTATTACAGCCAAAAGAAATCTCAAGGCCCAAATGCTAGACAAGTATTTAATTATGGGCACACAGTTTAATTACTTTATATGACTTAATTTATAAATATAATTTATAGTGCCCTTGTTTCTCTCTCCAGCCATTTGGCTCACTGACAGTGCTGACTGTAAGAGCTCTTCAGTCCTTCCCTGCTGGGCTCCAGGCCAGTGGTGTGCCAAGGTAAGGGGGGTAGGGTGGGGAAAAAGGTCTGTGCTTGCTAGAAGCATTTTATCACTAGTGTTAAGAATTTCCAGTGCATAGTGATAATGAAAAGCAGACTGGCTTTTCTTTGGTTTTATTACTGTTTTAAAACCCTGTAAAGACAATGCTCACCCTCAACCCCGTTGCCTGCATCTAGGGTAGACCACTTGCCCCTGTGCCAACCCCATGTCTCAGGTCCAGCCACAACCTTCAGTTCCCATTGAGATCAGCCCTTTGGCCTCTCTAAGTAGCATTTGTTCATTCAAATGGCACTTATTCAGTACCTACTATGTGCAAGACATTGCTGGCAACAAAATGAAAAGCCAGGATAAGATACAATATAATTATCAACAGTTACTGCACACTCACTAGACGCCAGGCACTGTGCCAAGCTTTTGCAAACATTGCATTTAATCTTCAGAACAACCCTGGAAACAAGGCTTGGATTGTTTAAAACAGTGGCTCTTGACCCTGGCTGCAGACTTGACTCACCTGGATTTAATTGGTCTGGGATATGACCTGGTCATCAGGATATTACAGAACAGAACAAAACAAAACACCCCTCCAGGCAATTCTAACGTGCAGCCATGTTTAAGAACCACTGATTTAAGCAATTTTCCTAAGATTCTACAAATAGAGCAGTAAAGGCAAGCTGGCTGGCCAGCTGGGTCCAAGTCCTACTGTGTGCCAGATTCAGCACTAACTTCTTTTTCTATTAAGGATGTAACAGATGACAGATAGGACACTATCTGATGATAGGACACTATCAGATAAGACACTGTTGAAGTTCAAAGGACAATGAACTCAGGAAATTCTTCATGAAAGAGGTAATGTATGTGTTACTCTTTAAAGAATTTGCAGGCTATGCGGAAGTAGTCAACATGGTAGGGCAAGACTTCTAGGCAGAGAAACGCACGTAAGCACAGATGTGGTGGTTGCAAAACATGGATAACATGTGGGAACAGTGAGCAGATGCTGTGTGCATTGGAAGAGTTGGAAGAAATTGCACAGGAAAGGTTAAGTCAGGCATGGGCCATAAGAGACAGTTCTTCCCAAACCACTTTAGAATAAGCCACATGTAAAACAGTGACCATATTTGCAGCGTACTTCAGGGGGAAATGGATGAGGCTGCTTGTGGGGGAATGCGTATCTCAATGTGGCTAGCACACCCCTTGGGAAGCTTTGGTATAAGCCTTCATAAGATCCAAGGAGTCTGAAATTTATTCTGAGAGGCAACAGAGAGCCAGTGAAGACGGTATGTTGGAGTAGAGAGATGGTGGTAGGATGAAAATCAGGTGTTTTAAACATAAATCAAGGCATTGTCACAATGGCTTCCTAAAGACAAAGTGTTGACTCAGGGAACTTTCTGCCAAGCACTACTAATAGGATACTTTCATAACACACCATGAGCAGTTACAGAGATGGTATCTTTCCTGCTGGACTCTGAGCTCTTCAGCAAGAGGAACAGTTACCTCCTTTTTGTTCAATGCCAGTGTCCAGCACAGGGCTTGGCACCGAGGAGGTGTGCAAGCAAGAACAATCTCTGAACACCCCTTACATTTCACTCAGCAGGCACCATCTATTCCAGGGCCTGAAAGCACCTGCCATAGAAAGAGACTGGCTGTCAGATCCCTGGGCTACAGTCATACAACTTTATTTATTTTTTAAATAAAAAAAAAGAGGATCATATTAATAGTTCTGATTCATATGAGTTGTATTTTCCTTTTTAAATATCTGTTCTCTAGATGTGTGCATGGCAGGGCTACAGGCATTCACAAACCTTAAGCTTTGAAGTTTGCCTTTAGTTAGCCCTCTACACAACCCCCAGATTGTGTACTGATGTGTGAATAATCTACTGTTTATTGAGAATTTATATTTAGGTCCAATGTAAAGCATTTTATATATGTTATCCTATTTAATCTTCTAACCCTGAACAGGGCCTGTTTTTGCATGGCCCTCAATCTAAGGGTAGTTAGTACATTTTTTTAAATTGATAAAAACAACCAAAAAAAAAAAAAAAGAATGTGAGATCAAGACTGTTATGTGCCACAAAGCATAAAATATTTACTATCCCACTCTTTTCAGGAAAAACTTGCCAATCCCTGCTCTATAAGCTAGGTACTAAAAGTGTGCCCACTTTACAGATGAGAAAACTGGGTTTTAGAAAGGTAACATAGTCATCCAAGGCCACACAGATAAAAGGTGGCAGGTCTTGGTTCCACGTCTACTCCCCATACCCATGTTCTTAAAAACCAGCTTTACTGCTTTCAATTATATTTAAAAATGTCCTTCCCCGTTAATGTAAATGCAGACTTGATCCCTTGTCCTAAAGTGCTTGTGACATGCCTTTTCTGTTGCTTACATCTGTGTATGCACTCCCTCTTACCTCTCCTTAGGTTAAAAATAAAAAGGGGGGCAGGCTGAAGTCTGTACCAGTTTCCTCTCCCACACTTCCCAGAGCGTTTTCAAAACGGCAAAGGGTTGAGGGCTTTGAGGAAAGTTAGGTTCCACAGGAGAGCCTGCTGAGAAGGAAACCAAATCCATTGTCTTGGGAGTCTAGAGTCTAGCTGGGGGGGAGGGGGGGATAAGCCTGTTTCTTCCAAAGGAAAGCAGGGCCAGGGGCTCCCAGTAAGCACACCTGAGCAGTCTTCTTGTTACTCTGTCTGGGTTTCAGGGGGGAAGACACCTGAAACCCCACACGGGTTCAAGCTCCAGCAGCTCACATGGGTTCAAGCTCTAGCAGCTCACCAGCTGAGAAGAACAGCTGCTCCCCTTTCCAAATTCAGCAGCAGGATTAGCTTAAGGTCTTGACCCTGGAAGAATGACAGAAGAATCCTACAGTGAGTGTCCAGCTGGGGACTGAGGTGTTCTGTTTTGTGGGATACACTGGTTCACAGGGAGTTGCCACATACACCCCATCGGCAACCAGCATTCAAGGACACAGAACGTGTAAAATGAACTTTGTACCAAACTACCCAGAGCATAATTCCATGTTTTTAAAGGTATTTCAGCAGACAGGGTGCCTCCGGGCACTGTCCTACAAGGAAAGGGACGCACAAAATGGAATTCAAATTTATCAAGTTCTGCGCTGCTAACACTGCGCTGGATACTTTAAACAAATAAGCCATTTAACCCTGACAAGCCCCAATGTTTGCCATTTCCACTTTACAGAAAGAAAAGCTGAGGTTCAAAATGGGTTCATTCATTCATACAGTATTTAAAGCGCCTCCTGTGGGCCTGAGCACTGGAGACCCAAAGTGACCAGTAAAGACCCCGCCCTGCCCTCGCAGAGCTTCTGTCCTCCGGGGAGTGCCCGTCAGTCACACAACTGGACAATCACTGATTCATTACGGAAGGATGAGCGCGACCAAGGACAGGTGAGGATGCTGTGAGAACGTGCAACCGAGGAGCAGACTCAGTCTGGGGATCCGGGCAGGGCTCCCCGAGGAGCGAGATTGAAGCTGATATCCAGGTGATAGCCCGGAGGGGAGGGGAGCCTCCCGCACGGCGCTGGGAAGACGGGAAGACCCCAGACAGCCCGAGCAGGGGCCGCAGGAGGCGCTGGCCAAGCTGAGGCCGTCAAGCCCGGGGCAGCCTCAGCTCGCAGACCAGCCACGGTCGTCAGACTATTCCACAAGTGGCGGGGGATGTGGCGCTTGGAGACCAGAGCTGGGACTCGCGGCACCCACGGGCAGGTGGAGTCTGAAGTCCGTGCTTTGTCCACTGTACCCAGCACATTTAGCTGATTAAAGAAAGAAGAAGAAAAAAAAAAGAACTTTCAGGTGTGTTGACAGGATCTTCCAGCTAACGGAAAGGGAGTCTGGGAGTCTGGGAGTCTGGTGTGGAAGGAAAGCTCTGGACCAGCAGTCGTGAGTTCTGGTTCTGCCCCGCCACCGTTATGTGGCTTTGCCTCCGAAACCCACAGGTCTCAGCTCCCTCACCTCTAAGAGGAAGGGTTGCATTAAAACCAACCACAGCCTGTAGTAAATGCTCTTTGATTTCTAATATCCCGACTTCTATGACTGTGAGCCTACTTTCCCAGAGCCCTCACTTCCCAGGCAGGGTAATCAATTTTAGTTGTTCCTAGAATCAGATGGTGAAATTATTCTTTTGATACAATCCTAGAATTGTAAGACTCTTGTCTCCAGAAGGAGCTCTGGATTTTATAGCTCACTTAAATGTTCACACAATTGATTTGCCCCTCTTACGGGATTTATCTAGGTAACCCACGGACAGAAATTTAATTATGGTTCTGAAGGGACTTCCTGCTATAATATTGGCAGAGCCTTTGTAGGCTAAATGATAATTAAAGTTTAAATTCCACTGGGGTCAAGCAACTTTAAATATAGTCCTTCTAGTCCCATTTTATAACAAAGGTGATTTGCCCTTTGAAATTTTTGTTAGGATGATCCTTTACTGTGCACATCATATATAAAATTGTACCTGCTTCATTTGGTCCCTTGATTTAGCAATAACAAATTTTCACATGTGTATGTGTATTTGTGTACCTGCAGCATATTTATGGAAGGAACCAGGAGGGATATTCTTTATCATGATCCCAGACCACTTCCCTGAAGACCACCCTCACCCATCATCACTCAGCGGGTTTGGGGGCCTTCTTTCTTTGCTCAGCTGGTGTGTGCTTTCTCTGGGAATGCAAACTCCTTTTAATATTAGCTTAAGCAAGGCATAATTAGGAACACAAATCTGCTGCAAGAAAACAATACATCTCATTTGAAAGCCAAGATTCAATGACTTTTGTATTATCTGTTGTTAGACTTTTCTTGCATTCCCATTGCTTTCCATTACAGTAATTGAAAGCTGTCTGCATATTTAACTATGCAGCTGTAATTGGCCCACTGATAGAATCTCTCAGGCAAGCACTGTTGTTTTTGCAAGAAGAAATAGGCTCACATCCCATTTTCAACTTGTTGGAGGAGTAGGATGAGGTCCTATCTAGATTCCTCCTGTGACAGACACAAGAATAGAACTCACTGTGCAGCTGAGTCACACACCAAGCGTGTTTTTTGTACTGGGTACTATTTCTTATTTTCCATAATAATATTTTCTTGAGCTTTACCTTCATGCTTAACCATTTTCCCTCTTCTTCAACAGATTCATTGTGTCTTGAGACCTGGTTGCTTTACCCTTTTTTCGACGTTTTTGTTTTGTTGCTAAAACAAAAGTAAACTCACCCCGAAATGTCAACTATTTGTCATTGGAGGACTTCATAATCGGTACAAAAGTGATGATGTCAAGTGCTCTTTTATGTAACTGTGTGTGTATTTGTGTGGGTGTTGTCCATGTGTGTGTTATTAGAACCTAAAATCAAAAATGAGTTTATGACAAATCACAGTGAGAAGGAGTCACACTATGACTGGGCAGAGGGCAGGCAGAGGACCTTTGGCTCATGCCTCTGTTATGCAAGCACCATAAGAGGAACAAAACCCTTCATGATTTCACTCATCTTTGCAGCCTGTCTCCTGCTGCTCCCCTACGGCCTTCTCTGTGCTCCTGCCACGTTGGCAGAATCAAGCCCTTGACATGCCCGCTCCCCACCGCCTCCAGACATTCACATGTTTGACTCTACTTGGAGTCCTGTCCTCCTTTTGCTCCATTGCAGGCTATTTATTTCTATCCTTCAGGTCTCCAGTTATTGTCATTTCCTGCGAAACTTGGCTGTTGACTTGGATCCACATACAGTTTTGAGTACAACAAACATTCTTCTCTTTCTTTTTCTTTCTTTCTTTTTTTTTTTATTTAATTGAGACAGCGTCTTACTTTTCATCCTCAGTAGAGTGCCATAGCATCACAGCTCACTACAACCTCAAACTCCTGGGCTCAAGTGATTCTCTTGCCTCAGCCTCCCAAGTAGCTGGGACTACAGGCACCTGCCACAACACCCAGCTATTTTTTTGTTTTTGTTTTGTTTTGTTTTGGTTTAGCAGGCCCAGCTCAGGTTCAAACCCACCAGCCCCCAAACATGTAGCCAGTGCCATAACCACTGAGCTACAGGCGCCCAGCCTACAACAAACATTCTTTAATTCTTTAAGTAAGTCTGTGTGCTAGAAGCTGGGGCAGAGGGAGGGGAGGAACGAGGCTTCAAAGCATCATCTGAAGACCTCCAGCTTCCCCATCTAGCACTTCCAAACAAATTGATCCTTAAGACTTTAAATTGCTAATGTCCTCATGTCATGAACCAGCTACTTTGACTGTTTATATCATTTTGTACAGGACTCTAATCATTTTAAATTCAAAATTCCTTACAGATAAGATGTACCTACAAAGTCTACCACTGAGATGATTCCATAAGAAATTCTCAGCAAATACTGTTGGCTATTTATTGCTGTGCCTTTCAGGTGACTTCCATGTGAGTCATTTGGAAACATGGTGAAATGCTAGGGAGAGTATAAACTAACTGCATAAGGACAGGGACACGGTCTACCACATTCAGCGTTTTCCTAAGTGCTGGCACAATGTCTGCCCAACTATAGGCAGTCAATGAATCTTCCTCAAGTAAATGGATGGATGAATGAATGGATGGTATAATGACAATAGTGAACACAAGTCCTGCCCTAAGAGAACTCAGTTCTATGGAAAGAAATGTATATTATCTCTCCCTTCCTTAACTCCTGTCTTCTTATCTTCATTGAACATTATTTGCATTTTCTTCCTCATTTCTTTTTAAAGATCTATTGAAATGGAGAAGTTATTTTTAATCTCAGATGACCCTGGTAAGGAAAAATAATAATCTCAGCAGGAACCTTCTCCCACACGTCTTTAGAAAACACCAGAAATGGTGATTGAGATGACTGGTCAGAAGGCTTCACAGAGATAAGGTTAAAGATGACCTGTTCTGTATTTAGTCTTCTTTTGATCACACACCATCGGTGACAATGAGTATCAATCATAAGAGCAAAATCTGCAATTCAATATAAGCCTATAGGTATTCATTCTGTGTTGGGTATTTGACATTAAAAAATAAGAAGGTGAATGAGCCTGGAGTGCAGTTAGTGAGCTAGAATGTGGCCAACAATCACACAGTGTGGGGACTGCGGTGCTAGAGAGGCAGGCAGAATGTTCAGGGGGTAATGAAGACGGTGCAATTAATTCCGTCTCAGACCATGGAGGAAAACTTCTCAAAGGAATTGATCAGGAATTGATCATTGAGATAGCCCTACAGAATGGTAAGATTTGCAAGTAGAAGAGGGCAGATGGGTAATCCAAGTAGAAAGTGCAGCACGAAGGCAGTAAATATGTACCGTGTTGCAGGTGATTGGTGTGCAGCTAAGACAGAGACTCTCAACAATTTCAACGCCAAAGTTTCATTTTCCTTTGCATGAAAATCAGCACAGCTACTGATTGAGAAAGGACATCACGGCAAAATGTATGACATATTTAGGAAAGCTTTGAACAAATCTTTGTTTTATTACTCACACCCACATCTGCATACAGTCCAAAACTAGTAGTATAAATGTCAACCTTAATGTTCACATCTGTCCTCCTCCTCTGAATGTTCCATTGAAACTAAAATGAGTGATGGTTGTCTAAGGCAAATATGTGATCTTCCTAGAAAATCCTCCTGGTGAGGGTATCAGAGAAGAAGACTAGGCCTTCGGGTAGTTCTTGAACCCTGCACAGACATGCAATAACATGTCTGAAGGATGAGGGATGAGCAAGTTGAGAAACTGCAAGGAAACACAGCTCTGCCCAACAGTGAAATACTGAATTTCTAGGTTCTCTGCCTCCAGAATGAAGCTATCCTCTTTTGCAAATGTAGGCACCCCAAAGCTGCCTCCTGGAGTGAACCTGCTTACAAAGAACCCAGAAGCAGCCTTTTGGGGTTTGGCTTTGTTTACTTATTTGTTTGTAATTGGGAGATTCAGAAGTAGCCCTTCAATCCAAGGATACAAACAGGTACAGAGAGAGCACATCCAATGGTATAACCCTCACTTGCTTATACAAACTGGGAATTGTCAACAGACGTTGGATAAAACCAACTAAGGTAGAGAAAAAGATAAAAATATCAAACAACTGACCAGAGAGAAAACAGACATGATCCAGGGAACAGAAAAAAAGGCTTTAAAAAATGTTTAATAGAATTCATAGATATTCAAGATGTTATACCAATTAAACAAGAACAGGATGCTATATAAAGAGAAACAATCAGCCCAAAACAAGAAATCAAAAATTCTAAAAAAGACATTCAATAAGTGGGCTAAATAACTTACTGAATACAGCAGACCCCCAAGTAATCCCCCAATACTTTAGATACTTAAAAAAATAAAGTTCCAGCTTGGCACCCATAACTCAGTGGTTAGGGGGCCAGCCACATACACCACATGGGAGTTCGAACCTAGCCAGGGCCTGGTAAAACAATAATGACAAGAATAACAACAACAACAACAAAAAAAAAGCTGGGCATTGTGGCAGGCACCTGTAGTCCCAGCTACTTGGGAGACTGAAGCAAGAGAATTGCTTAAGCCCAAGAGTTTGAGGTTGCTGTGAGCTGTGATGCCACGGTGCTTGACTGATGGCAACATAGTGAGACTCCATCTCAAAAAAATAAATAAATAAAAATAATAAAGTTCCCACAATTAAAATAAAAAAGGCTTCAAAATATAAAATATGAGAGAAAAAATAGGAGAAAAGGGAATAAAAGTAAACAGTGATGTAATGCCCATTTCTTGATCTTGCATAGTCAACTATCCTCTCCAGCTCACGAGAATAAGAAACACAGGCCCAAGTACATTCTCTAAAGTTATATGGGTATGGTTTCAGTAAAACTGATAACACAGTCTGTCAACAGTAATATACTTTAGGACATGAAACTGGGAAACTGTCTCTAGAATGAAGTTCTTTCTATTGGCTCCTATTTTCTTTGGGGAAACAAACACCTTGTAGGAATACATTTATTCTAATATTTTCCCTAAAGTTATCTTTAGAAATTATAGTACACTGGCACAATTGAGCTTCCTTCCCACCACCATGCAGAAGAATTCTTTAAGGAAGGTGAGGATCAGTCCATCTCCTGCAGAAGCAGGAGTTGTTTGTAACAGAAAGAGATATCAGAACGTGGAGCACATGGGGCTGTGTGTCAGGGGCTGTTCCTGATACTCTCATGAAAAACAAAAATCCAGAGCATACGTTCTTCCTTTAGCACAATAATGCCAGAGTTACTACTTGGCAAACAATAGGCTCGGTATTATTTTCACTGAGCAATGTGTGTTTCTCAGGTGAGAATAGAACACATTATCTTCAGGAAAAAAAACAAACCAAAACATTTTGCAATGATGAAATGCTGATTTACTGTTAGGTAAATTCAAGTTCCTCTACTTTACACCAAGAGATTATCCTAAGGTAGTTTTCTTTTTCTAAGAAGAGATTTGGGTAGACCACCCAATGGGAAGGATTTAAAGAGAGAGTTTCAGGAAAAGGACAAGCAAGGGAGACCAAGGTAGAGGACTGGAGCTCTATGAGAGACTAGAAATGGGGGAACCTCTGTGTGGTACCTGGGAACAGGTTAGCAAAACAATTCCCAGTGTTTGTATTCTGAGCTATGTGGGGCTGCTTAATTATACCCTTGAGCAAAAGAAACGCTGGCCCTTCCCTGAGTTTGCTGAGGCATGGCCCTGGGAGAGACTGACATGGGTGCACCCCAGGCAGAAGATGCCTTGTAGGGTCATACTTCAGGGCCAGTTTGGAGGATGCTTATTTGGAGGAGGTGAGAAATGAGGCCAAAGAGGTATGTTGGACAGATTTCAAAAACAACCTCTTATGCCAGACCAAAACTTTAGAGAAGAGTCAAGAAATGTACAAAGGCATGAAATGCACAAAGAAAAAAAGTGAGGGAGGAAGAGTTTTTTTTAAGAAAGGAAGAGATATAATGGGATCTGGCCTTTGGGAAGAAGATTCTGATAGTAGCTAAATAGTGGGTATGAGAGAAAAGAGCTTCCCAGGCAGCGAGCACAGCTGGGAGGCTACTGTTATTATCCAGACAAGAGAAACTGTAAAGTAGGGCAATGACAGCAGGGGGTGGGACATCACCTCTTCTTATGAACTATTTCAAATCTTTCTTGCCCCGCCCTTTACTCTGACCACTGCCTTGGTCATCTTCCTTCCTGCACAGACTTCAACTGGCTGTGGGCAGGTACAAACGGAGAGCATGCGCCCCCACCCACAGGCCAGGGCTCCGTGCTTATCAACCAGAATCTTCCCTGACGTTGCTGCGTGGAGTTCTCATACATTCAGAAGATTTTTCAAAAGACTTTGCAGGACCAAGGCAGCTCAGTAACACAACCTTGATTTGCTCTTGATCCTTCCCTGTTCGTTCCCATCCCCCTCATGCTCCTGGGTCCATCCTCATGTAAAGGACAGTGCACAGGACTCGTCTCAGGCTTTGTTTTGGTGGAACTGAGGCTGAGGCAGGTAAGCACAACCTGATAGTTCATACAAGGCTGGGGTCAAGGAAAGGGGAACCTCCCTGCTGAGGCAGCTGGGGCTTCCACTGTGGGTGACGGAACTGGGACATGATGGGGCTGTGCGGCATGTCCTTCCCCCACCCAGGCGCTGGCGCACACACACCCTGTTCTCTTCTTCATTCTGTGCGGCTGGGGGAGCAGCCAGCTTCACCGCAGTCAGATGTCTTGAGGCTGCTAGCTGTTTTCTTCCATCTCTACGTTGTCCTTAAACTTCTTTTCCTTCACCTCCTCCTCACTTTTCTCCCCTCAAATCTTTTTTCTTCACTTACAACAAAAAATCCATTTCCATGTTCTGAGGTAAGATTCACCTGAGCTAAGTCAAATTTACATAGAAAGAGAGAGAGAGAACAAATAAGTTTTTATTAAGGACAGGAAGGCAGGAGTAAAGGTAATCCATCACTTTTTAGGGCAGTTTGTGTTTTCTGGTGATTTGGAGACTCCTCCAGAATGGCCTCCTCAGTCTCTGTGGGACACAACCATGGCGTGGTCTGTGCCTCCACCCACTGGCTGTAGGGGTGGCCCCTGGGCAGGTGCAGTTGAGGAGCAGCCCCCCTTCCTAGAGGCTTTGTCTGCAGGCCGTGTTACACTGAGGTGGGGGCTGCAGCAGTCTGTGATTTTGTCCTCAGAGTCGTGTAACAATGAGACTCTGTTTCTTATAGCAAAGTCACAGTGACAAAGATGTCAGTATGGAAACAAGACGTCTGTCTTATTTGTGTTGCTACAGTACACCACAGACTGGGTAGTTTGTAAAGAAAAGACATTTCTTTCTTACAGTTCTGGAGGCTGGGAAGTCTGACATGAAGGAGTTGACATCTGGCAAGGGGCTCTGTATTATATCACCCTGTGGAGGTGAGAGGGCTAGAAAGCTCTGGGAGAGGCAGCAAGAGGCCGGCTCATCCTCCTGTAGGGTAAAGGGTGTGTAATTAACCACTTCTGCAAAAAGAACTGTCACCGTTCATATGGGCAGCTCCCTCATGGACGAATCACCTCCTAAAGGTCTCACCTCTCCACACTTGCAAATGGAGATTGTTTCCAACATGTGGCCTTTGAGGGACACTTCATGCTGCCTAATTAGACTCATGGATGTAAAATCCCAGGTATGTTTTACTATGCAGAGAACCCATTTCTTTATAATTCAAACCCCAGAAACTTGGAGTAAGACAAATGAAAATAGAGGCAAGTGTCCCTCCTGTGTAAGCCTCCATGCCCTTACGATGGCCACCAACTCCCGTCACTGCTCCATCCCAGTCTCCTCCCACATACTCATCACCTTAGTTCCTTTTATCCAGTTTATAGAAATTTGGTTCTTTTTTAATAATCTACAGAGTTCAGTAGACCTCCTTCACCTGAGCTTTTAGCTACCCGCAGTCAACCGCAATACTATAGATCTAATGATACTGCACAGAATATTCCAGATATAAGCAGTTCATAAGTTTTAAATTGCATGCCATTCTAAGTAGCATGATAAAAATCTCACCCCATCCTATCCTGGACGTGAATTATCCTTTTGTTCAGTGTATCTGCACTGTGCGTAAGGGTCGCTAAGCAGCCGTCTCAGTTATCAGGATGATTGACGTGGTATATATAGGGTTTGGTGCTATCCACAGTTTCAGACATCCACTGGGGTCTTGAGATGTAGCCCCTATGGATAAGGGGAGACTACTGTATATAGTAGAAGTGACTGCCAAGTTAAGAACCAGTCTAGAGATACACCACCCCAAATGCACCCACTCTCATCTGATCTCAGAAGCTAAGCGGAGTTGGACCACCTGGGAATCCCAGGTGTTGTAGGCTCCAAAAACAAAGTAACCATACTTAAATAATTCTACCTTGATAGCAAACAGTTTTCATTTCCTTCTAAGTTAGACACTACCTTTGAGACCTGTCCCTTTTCACTGATGTCAGCAGGAGTCAAACCTTTTGTCCAGCTGTTGTGAATCTCTTACTGTGAGTTCACCTTTGACTAGAAATATCTATATAACCAGAGAAGGAAGGGGAGCGTTTATGCCCTTAAAAGAGTCCATGTTCTGTATTCAAAGTACGTTTCCCAAAGATCTACCCGGGCAATGGGGGTGGGGCATTGGGCGACCTGCCAGGGACTGGGTGGAAAGCAGCCTGATGAGAGGCCATTGTTTTTCCCACAGGCAAACAGTGGTGAAGAGATTTGTTTGTGCCTTGTCATGACTAGACAACCCAAATACCACCAAGCCTGCATCAGCAGTTGGGTTTGGGTTTGTCATTGTCAGTCGCTCTGGCATTCAGAAGAGATGCTGGCTCAGGAGGGCCAATAGAGTCTAATTTCCAAACGCAGCTGAAATCCTTTAAGCCCTTTGTCGGAGCCATTGCAAAATCATGGTGAGTCTAAGCCTTTTTTTCCCTTCGCTGGTTGCATCACAGTCACCAAGACAAGCACAGCTGGCTCCTTCTCCAGAGAAGCATTGGCATCCACAGGCCAAAGGTCAAGCATGCTGGGGCCTGGCCCATTCAGCTGCATCTCATTAGAGAGCCCAAGTGAGCACGGGCTGAGCTTAGCAGAGTCGCTGGGGAGTGGGAAGAAGCAACTGCTCCCCATTTTCTCCAGGGAAGGGGAGCAGCATATGGTGCTCTGCCTGTGAACAGACGGCTAATTTCCACCAGCTTTTCTGTGGTTTCAGCAATTCTGAGATTAGAATAGACAGGTTCTTTGTAATTCCCTCCAATCTCTCTCAAAGTTACATTGTCCAACTCTGCTTCTGTTTGGCTGACTCGCTCTCAGCAGCTTTGTTTCGCTAGGGAGAAAATGCTTGGTTTGGGATTGAAGGGGATTTAGCTGCTTTGATTTTTAACTGCCTTTACCCAGGGTCTCTGGAATAATTATGTTGACTCTTGAGTTAGTCTTAAATATTTCTCCCTTATATGCATACACAAGCATTTCTCTTGTCTCTCCTGTTCTCCCGTATAGTATGTGCTTATGATTGTGAGCCAGATTGGTCCATATGGAAGAAGAATCAGCCAAAGCAAAGACAAGCTATTTCATAGATTCGATGATGTAGGGGCATGTATGTGAGGGGGGCACTACTACTAATAACTGTTCATTGAGAATTTGCTACAAGCCACTCACCACCCTGCGAAGTACTCTGCATGCAGCCTGTCATCTCATTCCCTCTGAGCTTACGGAGGAAGGTGTTAATACTATCACCATTTTACGGAGGAGAAAATTAAAGCCTAACTTCCTCAAAACATGATTCTGACACAAAATCTATGCTTAATTATGATGTTATAATGCCTTTCATTAGCGCTCTCCCATGTCTTTTTTAGGGAATTCTGTTTTATGAGAAAGCTGAATCACTGTTTTTAATGGTAACAAGTCCTAAAAAATAACAACGATAATAGCTATAATTATTGGAATTTTTGCATGCATGGTGCTTGGAGCTCTACACACATTATCTCAGGCAAACTTGCACTGATGTAAATAATAACACAAATTATTCCCACCATACAAGTGAGAAAGGAGAGGATAAGACTGTTTAAGGAAGTGACTGGCCCTGGGTCATACAACCCGTTAATGGCAATCTGGAATGCAACCCCCAAACCACTGATTCCAAAGTCCAACACTTTCTCAGGGCCATTCTTTCTTGTTGTTTTCTTAGAAAAAGAGTCCAAGAAGAGAATAGTTAACCTATCAGTGAGTGCCAACACTTCATTTCTAGAGCATATATATACATTTAACACACAATATCAGTGAATTTGGAGAGAAAAATGCTGCAGAGAAACATAAACAATCATTGACTGAGCTTCTGTGATATACCAGGCCCGTTAGAATGTGATCCCTGCCTTTAAGGAACCCATGCAATTCAACAGGAAGTGGGGACAGTGAGGGGCTGTCTCTGCTCCCAGACCAGGGGCATCTGATGCAGTTGAGCCTCTGAGAACCCTGAGAATCATGTTTTCTGATGCTCAAGTTTGCACAATCAACAGTTTTACAGGGTGATAGTCCTGCCAACCATTCCTCAAACTGAGAAACAAAGCAGCTGCAGCATAAACAAATAAATGAACTAGAACCTCCCACTCAGAATATTTCCTAGGCCCCCCACCTCCTCCTGAAGAACGGAGTCAATCAGTCAGGCCATCTATGTTACAACTCCAAGGCCTGCCTGCCCCACCAGAATCCCCTTTCAAGGGCACCCAGCCCAGGGTCTGCTGGGGTAAGCAGCAAGTTCCTGATGCCTCTCTTCCAGAGCCAGGTGACTTGAGCAGACACACTGCCCCCAGACAGTCAGTAGGGCTCTCTCCCCAAAAC
Source organism: Loris lydekkerianus (assembly GCA_963574355.1). Taxonomy (NCBI): domain Eukaryota; kingdom Metazoa; phylum Chordata; class Mammalia; order Primates; family Lorisidae; genus Loris; species Loris lydekkerianus. Next base: position 32,036 of record CAUYPK010143223.1, read on the forward strand.
TTTGTACCACAAGACCTGGGGATGATTGCCTGTGTTCATTGCCAGACTTGAGAAGCAAGCAGCTATTCAGGTCTGAGCCATGAGAAAAATAAGTAAATAAAGGAAAATAAACAAACCAGTTAGGAAGTAAGAGGGTGAGCAGAGGATCAAGGAGAAGGAGAGGTGAGAGACCCCAAGCCCTGGGGAGGTAGAAAGAGAGCCTTCAAGACTTCCTAACACTCCACAAGTTTTAGTGAAGCCTAAGTATACTTTCAGGCTTGAAGTTTGTACAGTTCCTCTATGTCATTATATTAATTTTAATATGTGCTGAGTTTCTATTGCTTCTTACCAAAAGATAATTGACTACAACATCTTAAAATCCTTCTTGATGAAGTCATAAATTCATCTTTTTAAAAAAAAATGTAGATTAATACGATGTATAAATGATTAGGTTACATTGCTTGCGTTTATTAGGTAAAGTCCACATGGTAGCTGAACTCCCCGCCCAGGGAGCATGCTGTACACTCTACAAGGTGCCTGTTAGGTTGAAAGCTCACCACTCCCCTTCACTCACCCCCTCTCCTCCTCTTCTGCCTTCCCCTCCCCCCACTTGAATTTAATTGTGTTTTTCATATGTGAGCATCAAGTTTTTCTCTATGTTCCCATCATCTACTTGTTTCACATTAGTATTGAGTACATTGGATACTTGCTTTTTCATTCTTGTGATACTTTACTATGAAGAAAGTACTTTACTATGAAGAAAGTTCCACCCAGGTTAGTACAAAATATATAAAGTCTCCATCTTTTTGGCTATACATACCATAGTTGGTTAATCTATTCACGGGTTGATGGGCACTTGGGTTGCTTCCCCGTTTTGACAATTGTGAACTGAGCTGCAGTAAACATTCTAGTGCTAATGTCCTTACGGTAAAGTACTTTTTTTCTTCTGGGTAGATACCTAGTAATGAGATTGTGAACCAAGTGGCAGATCAATTTTTGGTTCTTTGAGGATTCTCCATATTTCTTTCCATAGAGGCTGTATTAGTTTGCAGTCCTGCCAACAGTGTAAAAGTGTTCCTCTCTTTGCACATCCACGCCAGCATCTGCAGCTTTGGGACTTTGTCATGTGGGCTAGTCTCACTGGAGTTAGGAGATAACTCAAAGTGGTTTTGATTTGCATTTCTTTAATGATTAGAGACGATGAACATTTTTTCATGTGTTTGTTAGCCATTCATATGTCTTCTTCAGAGAAGGTCCTGTTCATGTCTTTTGCTCACTGATAAATGGAATTATTTGATCTTTTCTTGATCCATTTGAGTTCTCTGTAGATTCTGGTTATCAGCCCTTTGTCAGATTCGTAGCATGAAAATATCCTCCCCCATTCTGTGGTCTGTCTGTTTGCTTTAGTTGTTGTGCCCTTACTTGTGGAGAAGCTTTTTAGCTTGATCATGTCCTATTCATTTATTTTTAGTGTTGCTACAATTGCCAGTGGGGTCATAAAATCTTTTCTCAAGCCAATATCAAGAATTTTTCTCACAGCTTCATCTAGAGTTCTTATCATTTTGTGTCTTAAATTTAAATCAGTTATCCAGTATGAGTCAATTTTTGGAAGTGGTGAGAGATGTGGGTCCATTTTCAGCCTCCTATGTGTGGCTATGCAGTTCTCCCAGCACCATTTATTAAATAGGGATTTTTTTCTGAGTGTATACTTTTGTTTGACTTACTGAAAATCAGGTGGTATGAAGTGGCTGGTTTCCTCTCTAGGTTCTCTCTTCTATTCCATAGAGCTATGTCTCTATTTCTGTGCCAATATCATGCTGTTTTGATCTCTATAGACTCTGGTATAACCTGAAGTTCGGTAATGTGATGCCTCCACATTTGTTCATTTTTCTTAGAATTTTGTTGGCTATTCAGTGTTTTTTTCTGGCTCCATATGAAACAGAGTACTATTTTTCCGAGTTCTTCAAAGTATGACATTGGTACTTTAATGAGAATTGCATTAAATCTGTAGGTTGCTTGGACAATTTTTTTTTTTTTTTTTTTTGAGACAGTCTCACTTTGTCACCCTTTGTAGAGTGCTGCAGCATCATAGCTCACAGCAACCTCAAACTCCTGGGCTTAAGCAATCCTCTTGCCTCAGCCTCCCAAGTAGCTGGGATAAGTAGCCCGCCATAATGCCTGGCTATTTTTAGAAGCAGGGTCTTGCTTTGGCTCAGGCTGGTCTCGAACCTGTGAGTTCAGATAATCCACTCACCTCAGACTCCTAAGTGCTGGGATTACAGGTGTGACCCACGGCCCCCAGCCCTGCTTTGGACATTTTTGCAATGTTAATTCCTCCTAGCTATGAGTATGGTTAAGTTCTTCCGTTTGTTAATGGATTTAGCTATTTCTTTTCTCAGGGTTTCATAGTTCTCTCTGTGGAGACACTTTACATACTTTGTTAGGTATGTTCCCAGGTATGGTTCAACATAAATAAATCCATAAATGTAATTCACCACATAAATAGAAACAAAACCAAAGACCATATGATCCTCTCAATAGACACAGAAAAAGCATTCAACATAATTCAGCATGCTTTTCTGACAAGAACACTTAAGAAAATAGGCATAGATGGTACTTAAACTGATAGAAGCCATTTACAACAAACCCACAGCTAACATCATACTGAATGGAGTAAAACTGAAAGCATTTCCACTTAGAACTGGAACCAGACAAGGATGTCCTCTATTCCCACTACTATTGAACATAGTTCTGGAAGTCTTAGTCAATGCAATCAGGTAAGAGAAGGATATCAAGGGTATTCAAATGGGAGCAAAAGGAGGTCAAACTCTTGCTCTTTGCTGATGATATAATCTTATACTTTACAAATCTCAGAATCTCAACCATAAGGCTCCTGAAAGTGATCAAGAAATATGGTAACATCTCAGGATATAAAACCAATGTCCACAAATCAGTCGGCTTCATATACATCAATAACAGTCAAACTGAGAATCAAATCACAAACACAATACCTTTCACAGTACTTCAAATAAATTTGTCTTTTTAACCCATGATTGCACCTTAGGAGTCAGACATGGCCAAAGCTGCTCATGATTCCGCAAATGCATTTAGCATTTTGCTGCCTTTATTTCTTGGATGTAGTTTCCTCTCTGCTCCTAAGGCCCACTGCCGATGTGTTCATGTGCCTGCAGGCCAGACACTCGTAGAGCCCCATGGGGAAACTCTTCACGGGGCTTCTTCAAACCTCATGGCCACAGGTGCCTCTCAGGCCTTGCAGAGTTGCTCCTGTCGGCCTCTTGGGCCTGTGCTTTCTTCCTCATACCTGAGCTGTTAACAGATCCAGCTTATCTGCCCCAGAGTATCGTTTAAATTTCTGAGGGTAGAGATATTTGTCTTCTCCTTTCCAAATGTCATCAGTGTTTTATATATAGTAAACACTCAAATACTATCTGTAAAATTAGTGAATAAACTGCTAAAAAGCAATTTGAATATTTCAGTTTGGGAGAAAAAAAAAGGACAAACAGAAAAAATAGATCATATCAAACACAGAGTCAAAAACAAATTAAAGCATGTCCTAAAATCAGTGCAAATTCAACCAAATCTGGAACTTAATCTCTAAGATTGTTTCCATTACTAAAAAAAAACTACCTTGCCTGTGTGATTTTATACAATGTTCATCTTCAAGATTCCATAAGAAGGCCTGAGCTTAGGAATTAAGTCTTGAGACACTGTACGTTTTCAGTGATGAAAGAATAATCCTGTCTGGGTGCAGTGGCTCACGCCTGTAATCCTAGCACTTTGGGAGGCCAAGGCAGGAGGATTACTTGAAGTCAGGAGCTCAAGACCCCTTCAAGAACAAGACCCCATCTCTACAAAAAAATAAAAGTTTATCTGAGAATGGTGTCACAGCCTATAGTCTCAATCACTCTGAAGGCTGAGGCAGGGAGATCAATTGAGCCTAGGAGTTTGAGGTTTCAGTGAGCTATTATGACCCCACTGTATTCTAGCCAGGACAACAGAATAACCTGAGAAGGAAAGAGGGAAGGAAGGAAGGAAGGAAAGAAAGGGGTGAGTAAAGAAGGGAAGGAGAAAAGAAAAGACAATCCAGTTGCTCATTCTTAATTGTAGCTATGTATATCAACATACAACATGGTATATAATTATTTATTATATCTATTTGCTTATTATCGTCTCCTAATGAAATGTTAACCCCCTGAGGGAATGAATGATTGTCAGTTTATTCATTGATGTATCCCATGCGCCTGGAGGAGTGACTAGAAGGGCGATGCACATGACGAGTAATTTCCAAATGAATAGGAAACATAAAAACACACGAGACATAACTAGCCTCTGTCCTCAATAAGCATCCAATTATCTTTAGTATAAAGGACACTTTTGGTGCCCTGCCCAGATCCTTTCCCAGACCAGTACCTTCATCCCTCAGCTCTTCGCCCAGCTCCTGGAAGTGCTGGCTGCTGACAGCTGGGAGCTGTTCCCATCTTCTGAGAATTGCTTTTAGTGGATGGCAATGTCTTTTAGAAAGGCTGAGGAGATTGGCTGTTACCTCCAGAGGTGGCCAGCAGCCAATGACGACTGGTGAAGGGTCTGAAACTGGGATGCCCACAAGCCTCTCAGGGTAGGGAAGTTTTGTGATGTCATTCACCATTGAGAGTTTCCCAAGGGATCAAGGTGAGTACATGTCTTCTCTGGTTCTTTTCATTCTGCTTCCCTAACCTACTTGTTCTCATATTTTACCTGCAAGTATTCTCAATAAATCACTGGCATAAAAATCCCCATCTCAGGCTGTGTCTGCAAACCCAACATAAGACATTTAGAGTTATTATCTATGATGTGCCAGGCACTGTTTTTGAGATGTTATATCCATTTGGACCTTTAATTTAGTCTTACCAGGGTGGGTGCAGTGGCTCACGCCTGTAATCCCAGCACTTGGGAAGCCAAGGTGGGTGGATTACCTGAGCTCACACGTTGGAGACCAGCTTGAGTCAGAGTGAGACGTCTCTAAAAATAGCCAGGCATTGTGGCAGACACCTGTAGTCCCAGCTATTTGGGAGGCCAAGGCAAGAGGATTGCTCAAGCCCAGGAGTCTGAGGTTGCTGTGAGCTATGATGCCACAGTACTCTACCAAGGAGTGACAAAATGAGACTCTGTCTCAAAAAAATAAATAAATAAATAAAATAATTTAGTGTTGCTTTCACAACCAATTTGCATGACAATTATCATCCTTGATTTATAAATAAATCCAGGTTCATACAAAGTAAATCATTCACTTAATACATTCTATATGATCAAGGTAGGAACTGAGTACCATCTAACTCTGGAATCTCTGTTTCTCACATGATTCTACATTAGCACATTTAAGTCTTGAGCTACTGTACATTTTCAGTGATGAAAGGACAATCCTGGTTGGGCATGGTGATTCACACCTGTAATTCTAGCACCCTGAGAGGCCAAGGCAGGAAGATCACTTGAAGTCAGGAGTTCAAGACCAGCCTGGGCAAGAACAAGATCCCATCTTCACAAAAAAATAGAATGGTGTCAAGGCCTATAGATCCAGCTACTCTGGAGGCTAAGGCAGGGGGATTGTTCATTTATTTCAGAAAAATTATTAATGATAAAAAGGTAAATAAAAGAGATTTTGTGGCTGGTCATCACTTAACTAGAATATGCAATTAATCACAACTACCCAATCTCTAAAATTCAAGGCAGGGAATTCATCTCTGTTTTCCAAACTGGTTTTCCCATCACATTCTGATGAGAGTGACTTAGGAGCTCACATAATAGCAAGTCTGTCAGTACTTCCCACTGCCATCAAGTTTTTAAGTAAATTCTCAGCATTGTGAGGAGGCAGGTGTCTGTTGACCTATTCTGTTGATCAATGAAGATATCCAGGCATTGAGTGATATTCCCCAAGGCCATGTAACACATCAGACGTGAGCATCTCAGATTGCTCAGCCACCCCTCAGACTTCCGAATTGTCATCCAGAGACAATCCATAGCTTTCACCATCACTGAGAGCAATGAGCCACCAACAGAAACCTGTTTGACTCTGTCTCTCATTATCTGTGTGTGATTCTGCTTTGTCAAGAATGGGGTGAAAATATGAGTATGGAAATCATCTTCCCAGGGGGGAATTTGCATCCACATGGGCAAGTTTAAGGTGGAGTCTAAGGTGGATAATAGGTAGAATTAAAACCTACAAAGTATTTGAAATGAAAAGAAATAGATAATTCATACATTTCTTTTTTATTTGGGATACTTGGACTGCTTTGCTTCCATGGCCCATCACTTTTGAAGAAGTATTTTCATAAGGGATATTTTCAACCAACACACTTCTAAAATTTTTTTCCTGGTCTGAATAAGCAGGGATAAATAATAGGTAGATGTATTACAGGCCAAATGTGGGTTGGAATAATAAAACAAAAATATAATGCCCATAGAATTGGAAATTGCATTGAAATTGTGACTCACGGATGTTTCTTGTTCTTTCAATGGAATTAATAGAAAGAAATATGTAGTGTTGCGAATTTTTATATTGTTTCTGTCATTGATATGTTTTATTTCTATGAAAATGATGCTCTAGATTTTTAGGCTGTACCTAAGTTTATATTTGGCAATAAGAGACTTTGTATCAAAGAAGAAAATACAAAAACAATTCCAAATATGTCTCAAAGAAAGAAGAATGGCAGTGACATCATCAGTATGTACAGAAACAAAATTTATAACTACACCCTACAAATGGGTATGCTTTTTCCCCTTATTTTGAAGAACTCCGTGCTCTAAATCTGAATTTCCCACACCAAAAATTCTCAAACATATATTTTCACTGTAGAAATGAACACTTATATATCAATATCTTAAATAATGATTTTAATGTGAAACCCAAAGACAGCATCATAAAGTGACCAGGCCAGTGCCAACTTAGAATACAGAATAATACAAGCTAACTTTGTAATACTGGACATTTGAGTTGTTCTTTCTTGGTTTCAGTTTCCTCAAAACTGTATACTACATATTAAGAGACTAGACCTAGACACTCCCTAGGGTCTCCTCCAACTCAATATTTATCTGGATTCACGTTATCAAACTGGTTTAAGTTCTTTCAATAAAGGTCTCAGAATTTCTATAATAATTTTCCCAAATTAAGTAAATTATATTTCTCAGAGCATTTCTTTGTAGGATAGGGTGATATGAGGAAACATGCTTTCTCTCCAGGAAAACAGGTCATGTTGAGACCCGCTCATATAAAACACATTGGTGTTATTATTGATCAAGAAAAGTTTGATGGAAATAATGAAATGAAATTATACCAGAAGAAAAAAAATCTAGGTAGTGACTCTGGAGAAGTACTCAAGGCTAGAAGGTTGCACAGACAACATAAATCTAAATCAGAAGCTGGGTCCAAAAAAATCAGCCAGAGCAGCAAAGGCAGAGCAAGCATTGTAGGTCCAAGCAATCAGAGTGCAGAGTCTGGGGTCAGACAACAGGTTATAGCTCTCTCTGCAGAGCAGAAAATATCAAGGGGAGAGCAGATTTTAGAACATAATTAGTTTCCTCTCTAGACTGTTTCTAGATCCTCTTAGTATGGCAAAGTATACCCCCAGTGCTCATTCTAATCAGAATAATGTGGGAGATGCTACTGATGGGGTAAGACACTGCTTCAGGTGGAACACCCAGTGAAAATTTGGAGGATTTTTTTCCATCAAAGAGCGCTGGAAGATGCAGATGGTGTGGGGATACTGCAGGCAGGAGGCAAGAAAGAAAAAAGCAATATGTCCTTGTCTTTCTTCAGTGCTCATTTTGTCCTTGTCCTTTCCCTGCATGGAGGGAAAATAAGCCACTCCCTCCTTCCTTCATACTCAGACCACAATAAGCCAGTACAGCCAGCACAGGGAAGACGACCTGGGTGCTGACGCACAGCCACTCCACACGGCATCCGGCACACCTCCACCTCTCTCATAGCAGCCCCTCATGGGCTCTCCGCATGAGGACAACACAGAAGGCTGCTCATTCAAAAAGATTTAAGAGAGTGGAAAGAAAGTTTTAGGAGAGTGGTTGTTATAGAAACACATGGCAACATACAAGGTGCTGTGGACACAATAGACTTTCCTTCCCAAAGGAGAATTCTTTTTTTTTTTTTTTTTTATTGTTAAATCATAGCTGTGTACATTAGTGCAATTGCCCGTACCCATTCTAAGATGCACCATAGATGATAATTCTTATGGTCAACTGACTACCTGGAGAAGGATGTTCAGATTTTTTTTTCAATAAATTTTCTAGTTGGCCCAAGGAGAATATACTTGAGAAAGGCAAGAGTTGAAGCAGAGACGCTAGTTAGGATACTTTTCAGAAATCCAAGTGAGGGATTGGATTTCTAAAAAGAAATTCTAATGTTGGAATTCTAACATTCACCTATGTCTTTTTCCCTCACCTTCCAGACACATCAAAGAATTATATTTATTTGTTCCTTTTGCAAGTAGGTGGTTTCAGTAGAAGTGGTGAAAGGGAATTGAAGCTGAGATGCAGTTAGAGGTTTGATAGGATTTTTTAACATATTGGAGATAAATGGCAGTGGCTGGCCTTGCTAGTCAACTGAAACTCTTGCTCCCACTGAGATCAACAGAGTCTCACAATCCTTATTAACACAATGCTTTAGAAATGTACTCAGGTCAGAAGGAGAGATGAACAACACGAACTTCCATGCCTGGGACTCTATGGTTTCTTGCATCTTCCAGCTCTAACAGCCTTGACTCTACGAGGCATCTAACAAGAACATATAGAACTTTTTTTAATCATTCAACTAGTAGATTGGAATGAAGTGAGTACACCCAAAGTCATTTCAACCTCCCTAAAGGTAAAACTGAGGACATTTCTATGTCATCACTAACTACAGAGAAAGTCAGGAAATAATAAAATTACGATAATAAATCTCTTAAGAGTAAATATTGTATGATAACTAGAAATCAGAAAGAAAGAATTATTATTGAGTAATAACTGTTGGTAAGTTTAGGTGTTCAAAATATTTTACCCTAAAACTAGTATTTGATTGGACGAGATTTTAAAGGACGTTTGAAAAGCTCTTATGTTGAAAAATTTTTACTTTCTAATGGTATTATGGCTCTGACACTAATTGTGTGATTTTGGACAAGCCACATGGGTTCTTGTCTTAGTCATTTAAAGTACAGGAGTAATTATGAGGGTTGCCTTAAATAAATTACAAAAATCACAGTAACCTTCACAGTGCTAGTCTAATATGCCCAATTCTTGACAATTTTAAAGAATGAATTATAGGGTTTCTCTTTTATTTTGAGCCTGTGTATAATCCTGATGAGGCTACAGAGGAAACATGTAGCCTGAATCACTTTAAGTTCGAATCATGACACAATGGCATTTTTAATATATCACTGGCCTTCTGATTCTACATATCAACTCCAGAGGGAGAAAATTAAATCACTATTTACTGGGAGCATTATTAGAATGCTCATTAATTCAGGTATTTGTTAAGCAGTTTATGCTAATCACATAGACTAATCTTAGCTGCATCCTCCCCACCCTAACAAACCTGACCTCTGAGAAACTAATAGAAAAAAAAAATGCATTTGAACCCAGTTCCCACCTTGCTCCAACATGGATTTCTCAATTCCCTAGATCTGAACAATAAAATGAGAATGTGACAGCTGAGTACAGAGATACGAAGGTGTCAAAGGAAGTCGGAAAGACACCAAAAGGAACGTCTGAGTGACCTTTCAGTGCAACGTCACAGCAAGCACACAATAGCATTTAGTCATGTGGTTTGCCAGGCATGCTGTAACCAACGCTATTACAGGCCTGCCATAAAAAAATAGAGTAAACTAGTCTTGGCAATAATTTGAGAGTATCATTAAATCCAGTAATGGGTATGATACAATTTTAAAGAGTTTCTCTAATTAGGTTCTGAACAGATTCAACCATATCTTGATTCTTTTCCTTTGAGATATGTAGTAATTTAGATAACACATATAATGTCTATTCTCTAAGTCATTAGTTTTAGTTAACAGCTAATTGAGCCCTAATTTTTGATATCAAATTTCCTCTTTAAGTTCTTATCCAAGTCTACATAGCACAAAGCAATTAAAAAAGCAGAATAATTATGCTGTAAAGCTGGGAAAGCAAAGCAACAGGGCACTCAGACTTCAGCCCTGCCTAGAGCAGTCAGTTTAATTCAAAGTTATCTGAGGGGCTGTTTGTGGAGTATTAACTCACAGGGTAGTTGCTAGTTCTCCACTATGACAACGGTTTTAAGAAATATTTATCGAGCACTTATAACATGCTAGATGCTTACAGCATGAGGCACCAGGAGCACAAAAATTATTTAAACTTCTCTGCCCTTAAGGTGCTTGAAGTCTAATGAGAAAGGCACAGAAACCGCACTGACGCCATACGAGAAATGTTCAGAGAGATCCACACAGGATGTGGAGTTTTCAGCATACCTTGGTTTTCTCAAACAGAATAGCTGCGCTGAATTGTAAAGAGCTAGCCAGGTGAAACAAAGGCAGAGAAGGCATTTCGGACACAGAGAACAGCCTGTTGAAAGAGGTTCTGGAGCTGCATGTTTGTAGGCAATGATGAGCTTGACTTGAGATGTGTTGTAGGATAACAAACTAAACCTAGCACGCATCTTGATATTAAAGAACAAAATGCTAATGGGAGTTCTTTGGGCTAAAGACAAAAGATTCCACTTTGAAATTTAGATTATCAGAAAAGAAAGAAATACATCAGAAATAGTAAAAATATCCAGGGAAATGCAAAAGATTATTCTTTTTCTGCTTAATTTGTAAAATAAATCTGTTTAAAGTAAAAAGTACAAAAAAAAAAAAAAAAAGTGAAACACTCAGGGAAGAGTGAAGGGCTCTGGCTATAGATTCATCAACTGTTGAAGAGAAGAGAAAGCTCACTCTTGGATCTTTTCTTTTCAGAAGACACACAAAGATCTACACATAATCATACAGGTAATGCAAAGTTTATGAGGCACCATGACCGCATCTTATGTACCCTGAAATTCTCTTTCCCATTCTCTGGCCCATTCCATGGCCAGAGTGCTGGCCATGACCCACTGAGTTGATTTCATGCCCACTAATTGATCAAGGCTTACATTTTTAAAGAACACTGGAATGACAGAAAGATTCTTCAATCTTTAAAATAGGATGGAAGGAAATGAACGTGGATAGAGATGAGGTTAAACGCACAGATATAAAGAGGAAGCTGAGGCGTTTCAGGTCTTGTGGCTTCATATTTCTTGGAGTAGGAGTTGAGGTCATGTATTGAATACCGGTGGAATGGAGTCAGAGCTAAAGATACAGTGAGAATAGTGCAGTCCAGAGAAGTCTCTGAGGAGAACACTGGGCTGAGGGGCGGAAGGGCCTCCTGGCTGCACTGAGGGCCCCGAGCCAGAAGCCGAGCCTGCATCATGGCGCCAACCTGGAGGCTCTGCAGACCAGACTCCGGGCCAGCCGCATGTCAGTCTTCCTGGCTCCTCTTAGCCCAGACAGCCTACTCAACTCTCAACAAATAGTTGCTGAACAAACGTTGAATCCAAGATGCTTCATCTCTATGAGCTGGTTTACTGTGTGAATTGAAAATGTCCCACTGAGTATTTCAATTCCAATCTCTCCTGCAGAAAAAATGTAGGGCACTTTCCTCAGACCCCTCTCCCTGGCTCCTCCCCATCAAGGCTTTCGTTTGCGGCATTTGGACTTAGGGCACTTGGCACCATATAGGTGCAAGTTGTTTGTTAATCGCATCTAGTTTGTGATACATCATGCAGGGATGCTCTGTGAGCAGTCCTTGTGTTTATACTCTTTGTCCAACAGAACAATACTGTGCAGTGAAATTGTGACTGCTGGAAGCAATCCGGCTCCAGCCATTCATTCAGCAGATAGATGCAGAGTGCTGACTTTGTGCAGGCGGAATTCTAGGTCCATATGGAGACAGACTGTGAACAAGAGCGGCGTGGTCCCTGCACTCATGTCGTTAACATTCTCTTTTGGAGAGGAAGAGAGATGATTTTGTTTTGTTTTGTTTCTTGGTTGTGGGAAGGCAGAACAAGAAACATGCAGAAGACAGAAAAGCATGTGGGAGTTTGACCGTGGACGGCGTGGACTGTGGACGGCATGGACCGTGGTGCTGGCATGCTCCAGTGGCTGAGAAAGAGCCAACGTGGCCACAGCACAGTGATGGGAAGACAGGGTGCAGACTGTGCAGGGCCTTGTGTCCCATTAAAGATATTCACTTCTCTTCTGAGAGCGAAGGGAAGCCATTAAGACAGGAGAATGATGAGCAGATTGCCATTCCTGGATGTACCTCGCTGTCTGAATACTTAGCCAATTGTTTATCCTACTGAGGCATCGCTCAGCTGGCAGATGAGCCAAAGATCTGGTTTCTGTTTTGCTTTGTTTTCTTTTGCCTCAAACGCAAGTGTCACCAAGCAGGGTCTGCATTCTGAGCCACTTCCCTTCCACCCTGAAACTTTCACTTTAATTGTCTGGGGCCCTTTCTGCCTCTTACCCACTACAAACGTCAGCCAAATGGTAACAGGAATCTGTGGGAGAAATTTATACCACTAAGAGCCTGATCCCACTGAAGGCTCGGAGCAGTTATAAAAGAGAGCTTAAATTTCAGCAAACATGAAGCCGTGTGGAAACATTTCTCTTTGTCAGAGGGGAGGGTTTCACCTGCTGACTCAGCTCTGAACTGCAGATCTTAAACCTACTACCTCCATTTTGCCTGCTCAGTTTCCTTTTCGATTTCCTGTTCCCTGGAAGCCTTAGACTCCACACGAACACCTCCCTTCTCTCCCCGTCCTGGACCCCAGATGTGGATGAGATGCAGGCTGGTGGGGCTGACCCCAGAAAGTGCAGCAGTCTGGGGAGGGCAGGAGAATCACAGCCCCTTATGTCACACCAGTACCTGATAAACTTGGCCTGTGTCTAGCAAGTGCAAATCCCCAGGCTTAATTGAGTCATTAGATGGACAACAGGGGCCTGCTCAAGGTGGGGGCCGGGGTTCAGGAGGACACCTCTCAGGGAGGCCTGTGCCTGATGACCCGCAGCGGAGGTACTGTGTGGATGTTATTGGAATATCTGCCCCTTGCTAGGGAGACCGCAAAGTCACTGTCCCCACCTGACTATGGGGAGGGAAGCTCTGGTCACCTTAGAAGAGCAAGCAGGCTCTGTTAGTTTCCTAGTCTTTCTGGCCATTCCCTGCTCTTTCACTCCCACCCCTCATGCACCCCGCCCCTCCTTCTGCCTCCCGTGAAATCAACCTCAATTCCAGGAAGTTTTGCATTTTCCCTCAGCTCCTTGTACTTCTCAAATAAAATCTTCTTTAATTTTTACAATAATTGCTATGATTGCAATAAAATGCAATTAATTCATTGAATCGCCTGGCTTTGAGTACAAGCTTTTGGGTAGTAAAGCTTTGTTTTACTACCCAAGCAATTTAACCTCACCAAACCTTATTTCCTCGATTATATAATAGTGAGAATAACAGAAGCCACCTCATGGGGTTGTTGTGAAAATTAAATAAACAAAATAATGCACAGTGTCTGGCACATAGTATGTGTTCAATAAAAGTTAGCTGTATTGTTGTCCTCCACTAATGTGGGCAGGAAGGAGTCACTTAGGTCAGCCTTGACATACAGAGCTTTTAGACACGGGGAGAAGGCTCACGGCCTGTGCCAAGGCTCAGTCTGTGGCTCTCTGGTGATGCTAAATTGAGGTGGTATTTTGTTTCATCTGCTCTAACTGCCAGGATTAGGGGTCTGGATGGGGCTGAATGGCACCAGCTGGACATAGCTCTGTGTTACACAGAGAACCGTGTGCCTTCCAAACAAATGGATTCATGTAATGGAAACACCAAAATTTTTTATTTTGAGTCAAAATGCAGAGACAGGCTAGCCTCAAGCCAATAAACCCAAAAGTTCCAAAGTCCTAACACCCCAGGATGTGGTGAAATCTCCACAGACACTGTGGGTGGGTGGGTTTGGAAACACCGGGGTGGTCAATCCTGTGCCTTGTCTCTGTCTGCAACTGTCTCCTCTCCCAAGTCCTCTCCTTTCTGTGGCTAAGCATTCTTCTCCCTGGGCCTCCTGGATGCTCATTTCAACAGCACAACATTTCAGTGACTCATAGCTAATTTACTGAACCTTGGATGGAGTTTTCGGCTCTGCACAAAGTGTTCTGGAAATATAGTTCTGTCCTTAAATCCCCTTCAAACATTCTGTTTGTTAGTACAATTGTATTCTTCCTTGTCTCCAGACATATCTAATTCTTTTCTGCTTCTAGACCTTGGTTCACGATGGTTACTTCCAGGAATACTGTCTCTATTCTCCATCTGATCAACCCCCATGTCTACTTACCGATATTCTCCGAACCAACTTAAGCCCAATTCAAATACCAGCCCTCCTTGTGGCTTTCCTCTGGCCTTCCCATAGCCCCCTTCCTCCTCCAGAATCTCACCTTGGAGTTCTTATCTGAATTGTTACTTTGGGCATGAGTTTCTATTTAAACATTTTTCTCATCTAGTTTAGTAGAATATACTAGGATGAGAAACCTATGTTATTCATCTTTTTTTCCCCCACAATATTACAAATACTAAAGGACGAAAGATTGATTGGATAAATTTATTTATTTAACAAATATTTACTGAGTACCCACTGTGGGTCAGGCGCTGTTGTAGGCATGGGAGACACACAGGTAATTAGATAAAGTCTCTGGCCTTAGGGAGCTCAAATTCTGTGTGAGTAAATTCCAGGGTTGATTTAAAGGTAGAGATATAGGATGTTTTAAAAGGAAAAAATTGATGTTGATGTTATCACATGATAAGAAAGTATTGCAAATATTTAATCTCTGTTATTCCTACACTGATTTTTCCCATCAAATAATATTTCATTAAAGTTACATCATTTATTGTTTACTATTTGGGGGGGACTGTGCTAAGTGCTTGAGCATCAATCTTTTCCTTTGATCTTCACAATAAAGCTAAAGAAAGCGTTGAGAAATCGATGGCTTATGAAGGCTAAATAACCTATGCAATCTTGAGGGGCTGGGTAAATGAGGAGGCTGAGATTTGGCCCAGGTACGATTTGATATGATTTTATTCAAGATTGTCCAGGGAGCAACCAAATAAAATCAGTTGACCTTAGAGTCAAAGTCACACAGTCCTGAAAATACAGCCCTGAGTGACCTCCATGAAGAGGAAGCTGTCTCTGAACTCTGTGTGTTGCTGCTGACTTTCTCTGTCTCCGAAACACATTCAAGAAAGGTTTGTTAAATTAAATGAGTAAATGATTTATTTTTTAAATCCCTCTCATAACAGTTTAGGATGAGTTGTACAGTGTACCTAAAAGAGCATTGACTTTGCAGCTTAAAACAAAACGAAACAAAACAAAACAAAACACAAGAGCTTCATTTCTGGCTCTACTGCTGGAGATCTGTGTGCAGTGTGACGCACACAAGAAACTGCTTCCCCGCCACTTCAGCACAGAGATGAGGACCTCTTTGTCTGTGACAGCAGAATGGAATGGCTGACATGGGAGTCCTCACTGACGTTTCTTCCTTCTGAAAAGAAAATCTGCTTGGCTGGGTTATACTTTTTTGTAAGAGTCAGATGGAAAGTGTTAGGTTAGGTCTGAAACACACTTTTCTTTCTTTTTTTTTTTTCAGATTTATATGAGGGTATGAATATTTAGATTGCATTGTTTTCATTTCTAAGGTAAAGTTCAAATTGTAGTTGAGCCCTTCCTTCAGGGGTGTGCTGAACATCCTCACACTGTGGGCATTAGGTGAGACCCCACCAATCACCTTCCCCCTCGTCCCTTCCCTCTGTCTCCTCTCCCCTCCCCCTCACCATATTTGTAGAACACATTCTTATTATCCTCATTTAAAATTCTTTTTATTTGGGGCCAGAAATTGTCTGAAATTTTAGAAAGCTATTGATAGGCCAGTGGTAAGTCCTAAGTCACTCCAACTGCCAGGACATTGGTCATGGTACAGTATCCCACACTGGTCCTGATATTGTGCTGCTTGAAATATCTCCTGCAGTATTCATAGGAAGGCTGTGAGTAAGTCCACTTAGCCCTTTAGTCTGAGAGGTCCATAATGGAGAGAGCTTTGAGGGATGACAGTGTTCCAATTATCCCAAGTATGTGAATGTTCCTTTAATGTCTCAGAGGTTTTTAGTCTGGTGACCTCATCTGCTCTCTCCAGACATCTTGGTTGTTGAGTTCTGAACAAAGGGGAATAAATAGAGCAAGATCCCCCCAGGCCCCCTCCCCCGCAAAAAAAACTCAAGTATACTTGAACCACAAGAAGGTAATGTCAGTTCATTTTATTTTTTCACCCATATCTATAGGCTTTGCCACCAAGAATAACTTCAAAAGCTACAGGTAAAGCTCCTGGCACCCAGCAGATTAGCCACAAATGCTACATGCCCTCCTCCTATGTGAGATCCTCATAGCATAGCCATGGTGTTTAGGAAAAAGCTCAAAGTTGATCAAAGAAAGGGAAAGAAGAAAGTGAAGTGCAGTAGCTTTAGCTGCTACCAGACTGTGTGGCCTTAAGCAAAAATTAGTCACTAGTGGTATTAAGTGAAACCACTTGAGTTAATCATCTCTTTCCGAGATATTATCAGTTCCTTGTGTTAGGTATTGTTATCCTCATTGTCAGCGATAAGGACACTTATCAAGAGGGTTAGAACATTTCCCAAGATGGCACAGCCTGCGAGGGATTGACAAGCCTAGATCCTTTAGAATATAGTTTTCACCATACCTCCAGATCTTTAGCCCTAAAAATGTCATCTCTAAGCTCTTTTCTAAGCTTTATCTGTCTACATTATTTATTATTTAATTCATTCAAAAAATGAAGTTCTTTTCAGGTTCTCCTGTGCTAGGTACAGTTGGGTGATATAAGGAAGAATAAAACATGGTATTTAAGATAGACACACACACAATAATTATAATACAGGATAAAAATAGGGACAGTTATCAAGCAGCTCTGGAAAAGGGCTGAGGGACTTCAGGAGAGAAAGGAGCTGAGTCTTGCTGGGGCAGCCTGGGAGGCCTGGAGGAGGCAGAACATGGCCTGGACCTCACAATGTACCCTCAGAGTTCAAAGACAGACACCGGGCGGTGCCTGTGGCTCAAGGAGTAGGGCACTGGCCCCATATACAGGGGGTGGTGAGTTCAAGCCCAGCCCAAGCCAAAACTGCTAAATAAATAAATAAATAAAAATAAGTTATTTTAAACAAACAAACAAACAAACAAAGACAGACACTTCTGTTTCACAGGCACTAAGACTTTTGTGCTTTTTATGCCTGCCGTGGGAGGCTGCCCATATTCAAGGGAGAGTCCTGAGCCACCTCTCTCATGGCCTTTTTTTTTTTTTGCAGTTTTTGGCTGGGGCTAGGTTTGAACCTGCTACCTCCGGCATATGGGGCCCGCGCCCTACTCCTTTGAACCACAGGCACTGCCCCTCTCCCATGGCCTTTTATTGAAGCATTCATTATGCAACAGGTGTGGGGGCCCATGCACAAAAGCTATGTGCTTAATGATCACTGCATGCTCTTCCCCCCAGGCTCTACTCCCAGCCTGCTGCACCAGAATATCCAAAGTATAACACCTGTTTGATAAAGAGCTTAACTCATTAACACCTGCAGCTGCTTGAGGGCTTGTCTCTGGGCAGCCATATATCTCCATGCTGTCCAGGAGATTGTCCCTCTCCCAGCACCTCCCTCAAGAGCCGGTGACCATCTCCATAAGCTTGGCGCAGTCTCATACACTCTGTGAACCAAGAGCTTAAAGACAAGAGAACTCCAAATCCCATAATAAAGTACATTTCATAGTCATTGCTTTAAAAGACTTTGACATTGAAGGCTGACCAGTGGTTCTCAACCTTCCTAATGCTATGACCTTTTATTTAGGTTGTTTCAAAAGTTTTCTCTGTTTTAATGTCATGTGTTTTTGTAGCTCCATATCTCAATAAATATTTATTCTACTGTGTCGTGGTATATACTGATCGATGGAGAATTTTGTACTCTATACATTGATGCTGTTCATTTTTTTCTACTTTTAATATTTTTTATTCTTTT
>CAUYPK010143226.1:0-12745 GCA_963574355.1 Loris lydekkerianus
AACCCAACTATACCACAAGACTATGAGGAAAGGACCAAGGAAGGGGAAGGGAGGGGGGAGGTTTGGGTGGAGGGAGGGTGATGGGTTGGGCCACATCTATGGTGCATATTTTTATCTATAATAAAAAAAAAAAAAAAAAGATTTAGAACATATATATGGCTCAGCGCCCGAAGCACAATGGTGAAGAAGCCAGCCACACACCGAGGGTGGCAGGTTGGAACCCCACCCAGGCCAACTAAACAACTGCAACAAAAAAATAGCTGGGTATTGTGGTGGGCACCTGTAGTCCCAAATACTTGGGAGGCTGAGGTAAGAGAATTGCTTAAGCCCAAGAGTTTGAGGTTGCTGTGAGCTGTGACGACACAGCACTCTACCGAGGGTGACACAGTGAGACTCTATCTCAAAAAAAAAAAAAAGATAGAGCTGAGTATCTCTACCATAAATAAAGAAAAAACATATTGGGGGTGAGGAACCAGAAGATCAACTGAAAAAAATCTAATATTCAACTAATAAAAACCTGAGAAAATAGAAGAGAAGAAATTATTAAAGAATTATTAAATAGGGTGGCGCCTATGGCTCAGTGGGTAGGGCGCCCAGCCCCGTATACCGAGGGTGGTAGGTTCGAACCCGGCCAGCTAAAACAGCAATGACAACTGCAACAAAAAATAGCCAGGCATTGTGGCAGGCACCTGTTGTCCCAGCTACTCGGGAGGCTGAGGCAAGAGATTCACTTAAGCCCAAGAGTTGTAGGTTACTGTGAGCTGTAACGCCAATGACACTCTACCAAGGGTGACATAATGAAACTCTGTCTCAGAAAAAAAAAAAAGAATTATTAAATAAAAGGTGTGTTTTCAAATTTTAAAAGTTCATTGAGAACTCAACAAATTAAAGGAGACCCTTACTAATGCACATCATCATAACACTTCAGAAAACTGGGGATAAAAATAAAATGCTAAAAGCTATAAAAAAAGAAAAGTCACACAGAAGGAACAGAATGGCAATGGACTTCTGAACAATACTGGAAAAAAAAACGAGAAACACCTTCCAAATTCTGACGCAAAGTGATCTGCAACTTAGGACTCCTCATCCAAACTCTTAAAGGGAAAACAGATTGGAGGCATTTTGAGATAAGCAAAATTCAAAAATATTTACCTCCTGGCCGGGAGTGGTAGCTCATGCCTGTAATCCTAGCACTCTGGGAGGTCAAGGTGGGAGAATCCCTTGAGCTCATGGGATTGAGACCAGCCTGAGCAAGACCCTGTGTCTCTACTAAAAATAAAAAAATTAGCTGGGTGTGCCTGTAGTCCTAGCCACTAGGGAAGCTGAGGGAGGATCACTTGAACCCAGGCGTTTGAGGTTGCTGTAAGCTAGGCTAAGGCCATGGCTCTGTACCCAGCATGACAGAGTGAGAATCTGTTTCTTTAAAAAAAAAAAAAAAAAAAAAAAAATTTTTACCTCCCATATATCCTTTCTAAGGAAACTAGTTTAAGGTATTATCCAAAGGAAAAAAAAGAGTAAACCATGAAATATGACAATGTGAGTTCCAGGAAACGTGGGATTCATCAGGGAAGACAGATGAAGGAATTTCCCACTATGCTGGTGAACAGAAATCAATTTTTTGTTTGTTTTTTTGCAGTTTTGGCCGGGGCCAGGCTTGAACCAGCCATTCCCGGTACATGGGGCCGGTGCCCTACTCCTTGAGCCATAGGTACTGCCCTGATTTAAAAATTTTTATAGAAAGTTGTGTTAGATGGCAGAAGGTTTCGAATGAGTTTGGATTTTATCCTACAGGTCATTTTTTCTCCCCCATAAAAAAATAAAGAAAATCAAAGATGTTCAGAATCCCACATGGATTCCCTTAACATTCTGGTTAATAGAGGACTTCAGAGTATTTGTCCCTTATCACTGCTCTTCCTCATGATGAAAGCCTTTAGCTCATAACCAAAGGGAGAGAAGACCTATATGTATTATGTGACAAGAACATATTCAGGTCAAGACTGCTGCTTCAGCTCAGATTCAACTGATAATGAGTCAGGTGGTGACTTCTTAAACAGTGTCTTCACACATTACCCTTGGGGGCTCCCAAATGTTCCCTGCCCTAGGGAACATTCTTTCCTGCGTTCTTTGGCACTTCACATGATTTGTTAGGTCAGGAAGAGAGACAGGGAGACCAGCTGCAGGAAAGAGGAATATTGCTAACTAAAGCCCAGGAAAGTCCAGTACACTTCTCTAAGGAGTAAGTTATCTGACTCTGTCCTTCCTGACTTTCTTCTTACCCTACACCAAAGGTCGGTTTTCATCCCACAGTACCTGTAGCACTGCCTAAAAACGGAACTCCTAATCAGCTGGAAAGCTGCAACCACTGAAGACAGCTTTCCTTCCTCCCTTTGAAACTGTAGTTTAACTTTTCCATCTTGCTTCTGATATAACTTTTTTGTTATTTTAAGAGACGGGTTCCGCCTATGTTGCCTGGTCTGGAGTGCAGTGGCTATTCACAGGCACAATTCTAACTGCCCTATAGCCTGGAATTCCTGGGCTCACCTGATCCTCTTGCCTTAGTCTCCTGAGTAGCTGGGACTACAGGTGCATGCCACCATGATGTATCTTTTTTTTTTTTTAATTGTTAAATCATAACCGTGTACATTTGTGCAATCAAGGGGTACAATGTGCTGGCTTCATATACAATCTGAAATAGTCTCATCAAACTGTTCAACGTATCCTTCATGGCATTTTCTTAGTTATTGTATGTAGACATTTGTATTCTGCATTTAGTAGGTTTCGCCTGTACCCATTCTAAAATGCACACCATGATGTATCTTAAAGAGAATAATACCTTCTTCTTTTTGGTGATGTCCTATGACACCACCTTCAGATGAATGATTCATAAGCACAGAAACAGCAATAAATATTGTTAAGCCATCTCCTCTAAGGCTTTCCTTGAGAAGCCTGAAACCTGAGGCAGGGTATTAGCAATAAACACCCTCTTTTTTATCTTTGTGCAAATGGTTGATTTATCCCCCAACCTCATAAACACATTGACTCTACTAGGTGCTAAGGCATAGTGATAGACAGGAACACTCTTTCACAATCTTGTTTTTTTTTTTTTTTTTTTGAGACAGAGACTCACTCTTTCATCCTGGGTAGAGTCCCATGGCATCATAGCTCACAGTAACCTCAAACTCCTGGGCTCAAGCGATAATCTTATCTCATTCTCCTGAGTAGCTGGAATTACAGGATAATGCTGGCTGGTTTTTCTAATGTTTTGTTTGTTTGTGTAGCTGGCCCTGGCTGGGTTTGAACCCGCCATCCCCATGGACAGGGCCAGTACTCTTAACTATTGAGCTATGGGCACCTAGCTGAGTTTTTCTATTTTTAGTACAGATGGATGGAGTCTTACAAGAGCTCAGGCTGGTCTCAAACTCCTGAGCTCAAGCAATATACCCACTTCAGCCTCCCAGAGTGCTAGGATTACCAGTGTGAGCCACCGCACCAGCCTACAATCTTAATGTAAATGGCCTGGATGATCCATTAGCCTTAACAAGCTAACCAACCTTGGTGCTTTACAATATGAAATGTTTCTATCTTTCCTCCTGACTATAATTTTCCCTCCCCTTAACAGCTTCATCCACACATACCATTGGAGGGCCCTGTACTCAAAGAAAAAGAAAAAAAAGAAAACTGGGGTAGAGCAAAGATCCAGGTCTTGTCAAAATACCAGAGGGGACCAAAGTACCTCTGGCACTAAAGACCCTGGGTTCTGACCTTCTAGGTCGAGTTAAGTTCTTCTATTCATTTCTTTTTTCCTTTTACTAAAATTTCTCACCTCAAATTCCTTTTTAATCGTTCCTCTATCTAAACATGTCAGGGGAAATGCTATACCTCCAAACCAATCTCCATGACCACGTGAGGTTCAATTCAAAGACACAGCCCTGCTAGCGGTGGCACTGTTGCACAGAGTGCAGGAACCCACCTATGCCACACTGCGTGTGAAAGAAGTCCACGGCTGGCACAGGATGTTGTGAGCCATCTCACTGAGCTACACAAGACATGCATAGACTCGATTACATGCTCTGAAAGGCCACATCAGGGCTCACGAGAAAAGAACTAAAACACATGTGATGTGTTATGATCTATGCTAGTCAATCATTCTGGCTGCCCAGACAACCACACTATCCAACACTTCCTTCCAGCACCTTAATCAAGGTTCCTGTCTATACCTGCTCCTCTGACATCATCCTGTCATTAAATGTTCTTTGAAATTCCTTTGATGAAAAATGAGTCAGATCTTCCTGCCTACACAGGTCTGAGCCTCTTCCAGGTGTGCCTTCTTTTTTGGCAATCCTCTGAGAGCAGGGTGCCACCCAGCGGCTCCTCCAGCTGCTATGCCACACCTTCCCAGGATAGGAGGCCTCAGAGCAAGATCATACATAGCCTGGAGGAAAAATGGGGACCAGATGAAAGAAGTCAGTTCTTGGTGGAGCTGGGAATGGGGCTGGGAACCAGAACATAAACCAGCTACTCCAGTGGGACACAGAGTTGAAATGAAGTAAGAAGTAGGGTAGGGCACAGACAGTGACACGGAGAACTTGGAAAGCCTTTAGCCTCAGAGCATTCACCTTAAAAGGTTTGGTTCCATACAAAGTACTTCCAACTGCTTTTCACATTGAAGCTTTGGAACAACAGTAACCCTCCCTAAGACAGTCCTAAAATAATGTCTTTTTTTTTTTTTTTTTGCAGTTTTTGGCCGTGGCTGGGTTTGAACCCACCACCTCTGGCATATGGGGCTGGCACCGTACTCCTTTGAGCCACAGGCACCACCCCTAAAACAATGTCTTAAAGACTAACATTCACAGTGGCAGGAAATAAGGAGCCAAGCACAAACTGACAAAATGCTATTCATACCTATAAATCATCCATATATATATATATTAACATATACATATATTAACATATATTTACTGCATACCTATAAATCATCCATATACATATATTAACATACACGTATATTAACATACACATATATTAACATATCCCTAGCACCCTGGCCACAGACCACTATACTGTTCCATGGCCTGTTAGGAACCAGACCTCATCAAAGGCGGTGAGATGAAGGCAAGGGAGCTAAGTTTCATCTGTATTTATACTCCTCCCGGTGGCTTGCACCCCTGCCTGAGCTCTGCCTCCTGTCAAATCAGCAGCAGCATTAGATTCTCAAAGAAACACAAGTCCTACTATAAACTGCATGTGCAAGTGATCCAGGTTGTATACTCCTTATAAGAATCCAATACCTGATGATCTGAGGTGGCACTAAGGACGTAAGTGACATACTTTGGGTGTCACTGTCTCACATCACCCTGAGATGGGGACCATTTAGCTGTAGGAAAACAAGCTCAAGGCTCCCACTAATTCTGCATTATAGTGAGTTCTATAATTATTTCATTATATATTACAATATAATTATAATAGAAATAAAGTGTACAAAACAAATGTAATGCACTTGAATCATTCCGAACCATCCCCCTCACCCTGGCTCTCTGGAAAAATTGTCTTCCATGACCTGATCCCTGGTGCCAAAAAGGCTGGGGACCGCAGTGTGTGTGTGTGTGTGTGCGCGCGCATGCACACACACACAAAATCTGACAATTAAGTTGGTGAACTCATCCTAGAAAAAGAGCCACATACCTCACTGCTGAATATCACTATGGTCACCTTTGAAGTACTCCCCTTAGGAAGCTATGCACCTAGTCCACCCTTTAAAGCAATTTTGGAACTTTTTCTGGAATGACCATCAGAACTATTGTCATATGAGGTCTGACAATTAAGTTCTCAAACTTGCCACTGTGTGACTATGTTGATAGCACTGTACAAACAACTCGGTAAGGTTTCAAACCTCTGTATATCAGTGTCTCATAGCTGTGCTCATGTTGACATTTGGCAATGTCTCGCTGCATGGCATTCATTATTGTTGCTCCATATTTCTTTTTATTTTGTTTTTTGCTTTTTCTTTTTTTGTTGTTGTTTATTTTTTTTCTTTTGTTGCTCCATATTTCTGTGTGCTATACAATAATACCTCTGATGGTCATTCCAGAAAAAAAATTCCAAAATTGTTTTGAAGGGTAGACTAGGCACTGGCATCAGTGCATAGCTTCCCAAGGAGAGTACTTCAAAGTGAGTGTAGTCACATTCAGCAATGAGGAATACAGCCCTTTTTCTAGGATGTGTTCAAAAACTTAATTGTCCATATATACATACATACACACAAATACACAAACATACATTTATTTATTTATTATTATTATTATTTTTTTTTTTTTTTGAGACAGAGCCTCAAGTTGTCACCCTGGGTAGAGTGCCATGGCATTACAGCTCACATCAACCTCCAACTCCTGGGCTCAAGCGATTCTCCTGCCTCTGCCTTTCAAGCAGCTGGGACTACAGGCACCTGCCACAATGCCTGGTTATTTTTTGGTTGCAGCCATCATTGTTGTTTGGCAGGCTTGGCTGGATTCGAACCCGCCAGCGCAGGTGTATGTAGCTGGCACCTTAGCGGCTTGAGTCATAGACGCTGAGCCAACATATATAATTTTTAATTTTGTTTTTAAAGAGACAAGGTCTTGTTCTGTCACCCAGGCTGTAATGTAGTAGCTCACTGTAGTCTCAAACTCCTGGGCTCATGAAATCCTTTGCCTCAATCTCCTAAATAGCTGGGACTACAGGTATGTGCCATGATGCCTAGCTAATATTTTTACTTTTTGTAGAGACAGGATCTCCTCGTGTTATCCAGGTTGGTCTCAAACTCTAAGCCTCAGAGATCCTCCTGCCTCAGCCTTGCAAATCACTGGGATTACAGGTGTAAGCCATTAAGGCCAGACTAATATTTTTAAGAATAGCTTTACTGAAATTTAGTTAACATATTGTACAATTTATCCTTTTAAAGTATGCAATTCAGTGGATTTTAGTCTATTCACAGAGTTGTGTAACCATCACCATTATTTAATTTTTGAATATTTCAATACCCCCAAAAGAAATCCTATACTCATTATCAGCATGTCCTGTTCTCCCCTTCCCCAAGACTAGTAACCGCTATCTACTTTTTGTCTCTACGGACTTACCTATTCTGTATAAATGGAACCACACAATATGTGGCCCTTTGTGTCTAGCTTCTTTTACTTAGCCTAATGTTCTCAAGAGTGATCCACCTTAGCATCAATCTGTACTTTATTCCTTTTTATAGCCGAATATATTCATTGTATGAAAATACCACATTATCAACTGATAGATATGTGGGTTATTTCCACTTTAGACCTATTATGAATAATGCTGCTATGCACATTTACATACAAGTTTTCTGTGAATATATGTTTTTAATTCTCTTGGATATATACTTAGGAGTGGAATTGCTGGGTCATGTGGCAACGCCATGCTTAACTTTTTAAAAACCACCAAGCTATTCCTAAAGCAGATGCACCATTTAAAATTCCCACCAGAAGTGTATAAGGGCTCCAATTTCTCCATATCCTCATAGTCCTTTTTATTATAGCCATTCTGGTGGGTATGAAGTGGTATATCACTGTGGTTTTGCATTTCCCCAATGACTGATGATGTTAAGTACCTTCTCATGTGCTTAGTGGTCATTTGTATATCTTCTTTGCAGAAATGGCTAATTGAATCCTTTGCCCATTTTTTATTGGGTTGTCTTTTTACTGTTGCATTCTAAGAGTCCTTTATATATTTTATATACAAATTTCTTATTAGATATATGATTTACAAATATTTTCCTCCATTCTGTGGGATATCTTTTCATTTTCTAGATAATATTCTTTGAAACACAGAAGTTTGTTGTTTTTTTTTAAACACAGTAGTTTTAAATTTTGATCAAGTCAAATTTACTTTTTTCTTATCTATTTATAGTTGTAATGTCATACCTAAGAAATCACTGCTAATCTAGGGTCACAAAGATTTACTCCTAAATTCTAATAGTTCTATAATTTTAGCTCTATCAGTAAGTCTGTTATCCATTTTGAGTATACTGTGAGAAGTAGGGGTCCAAATTCATTCTTTTGCATGTGGATCCCTAGTTGACCTAGTATAATTTGTTGAAAAGACAAATCTTTCCAAAACCAATTGTCTTGGCACCTTTATTAAAAATAAATTGACCATCTGCCTTGCTTACTTTAAGATCCTGTTCTATAAAAAACATATTTTGCCTTGAGTAAATTCGTTGTAAACTTAAATATCATTCTCATTTTAAGATAGAATATCATTATGTAGACTATCTACAACTTCATTGTAGATTATATAAATATATGATTTCTAACCTTATTACTATAATTTTTCTCCCACAGTAAAAAATATATTTGCATTCTTTTTTTTTTGCAGTTTTTGGCCGGGGCTGGGTTTGAACCCATCACCTCTGGGATATGGGGCCGGCACCCTACTCCTTTGAGCCACAGGCGCTGCCCTATATTTGCATTCTTAATGATAATTATCTGCAAGTATTTTTCCATTATGTATGAGATTAATGCAGGTGAAAGTATTGCATTTTAATATAGAATTCCTATTATATGTTTAGATATTTGAGTATGTTGCAGTTACTCCTACTAAACATAACTTGTATTTATTATTTTAATCAAGTTTGAGAATAACATCGCACATGCTGAATTTTAAGCACTACAGATTTAGCTGATTTTGTATTTCTGAAGGCTAACAGACATGGATATACTTGTATAATATGTGCTCAAACTTATTTAAATTGGTGTATTTGTTTTTAAGTCATTGTCCATTTGTATTGACATGTCTCTTTCTAGTTCTAGTTTGGAGATTTTTATAAAGTTAAAACAATGAAAAAATAAAAATAAAAATAAATTGACCATCTTGAGACTTTTCTTCAATAAAAAAAATAAAAACAAAAATAAATTGCCCATAAACATTAAGGGTTTATCTTTGGACTCTCAATAGATATATAATGTCTATCCATATGCATTCCCACACTATCTAAATTACTATAGCTCTGTAGTAAGTTTTCAAACTGGGAAGTATAAGTCCTCAAATTTTGTTCCTTTTCAAGACTATTTTGCTATTCTGAGCTCCTTGTACATCCAAATGAATTTCAGGATCAGCTTGCCAATTTCTACCCCCCAAAAGCTGGAATTCTGATAGGGATTGAACTGCTTCTGCAGATCAATTTGAAGAATGTTACCATCTTAGCAATGGATGAACATATAAAACAAAAAGCAATCTGGGCCTCTATTTACTGATAATTTGAGACTAAAACACTCAAAGTTCCTTTTGTCCTACCACATACCGTATATACTCGAGTATATACGGTACTTAGCACACCAAAGACTCTTGATTTTGAGGACCCCTCCAAAATAAGAAGTAATATGCGAAAATGGTACTGACTACAAAGTCATAGAGTATCTTTTGCATTGCAGAAGTTTCCAAAACAGCTGAGCACCCTCAGACCTAGAGACTCACCAAACACAGCTAGGGATGAGAGACATAGCAAAGGCCCTGAGATCTGCCATGCCCCACTGGCCTTGGCTCATTCTGTCATAGTAAAGGAAGAAGGCAGAATAACCATGATTCATTGTTCTATCACAAATGCTTCAAATATGACAAAATAAAAAGTGTTCAGAAGTTATATCTTTTTAAACATAAATCTGCCACAAATCATTCCTAAGAGAAATAAATCTTTGTATCAGCAAAGTAGAGAACCATATAAAAATAGGCTTGTAAGTGGCAGTCAGGTCAGAAGACAAAAAAATAATCATTAGTCATGATTTAGAGATCTGGAGAGGGTGATGGAGATTATAGAGGACTAAAACCCCTCCTTGGGTCGGCTACTACACTCACTAGGCTATAATAAAGGCAAAGGATAGCACAACTTTATATTATGATATATAAACTATACAATTAACATTATGAAAGAAGACAAAAAGCTAACCAAAGTCAGTCTAAACCCTGCCATCAACTCTGACTCCTTCACACAGCAAAGCTCCTACTCTCAAATTAATTAAATACCTACCGTGTGTTAGGCAATGCTCTTACATACAGAACTCTATCCTCTCTAATTTCTACTCTTTCAGGTAGGAATTATTACCCCCATTTTATACAAGAGAACACTGACACTTATAGAAATAAGGTAACATGTCCAAAATTTCACAGCTAATAAGAAGCAGAGCTGGGATTCAAAACCAGGCCTCTCCAATTCCTTATCTGATGCTTTTTCCACCAATCCAATGGCTTTCCGGTATTCCAACATTCTTATCTATGATTCACTCCAAGGCCTTTAAGAAGCAAAAGACCCAAAAGGGCAGTTGAGAGCTGAGTACCCCCTAACTCTATTCTGAGTAGAACTGGGTTTCCTAGACCAATTAGAGCAAAAAGGGGCTGCAAGGGTAGAAAGTGTAAAGACAAAGATGGACATCAGCAAAGAAGTGTGTGAGAGAGTTCACCCTGCTGCTAAAAATCAAACTGAATGCTCAATTCATAAATGCCAAGTCATGGAAGTGACCTAATTGCCCATCAGGGTGTATGTATACCATGGAATATTATGCAGCCGTTAATAAAGATGGAGACTTTATATCTTTTACATTTACCTGGATGGAGTTGAAATACATTCCTCTTAGTAAAGTATCACAAGAATGGAAAGATGAATACCAAATATACTCCATACTAATATGAAATCAATATATAAACAATTACATATTCCTAAGAACAATAAAACACTATTATAGTCCAGTTTGGGGTAGAGGGAAGCTGGAGGGAGTAGAGGGGAGGAGGTATGGCAGAAGGAGGCAGGGCAGGAGGCGGGATCTCACACCTACTGTGCACACTGTGAAGGGGTATTAACACTCCCCCTGGTGAGGGGCTCTTCTACAAATAGAACTTAACCCTGGAAGTGAGAACAATGTAACCTAAATATTATACCCTCTTATTAATTTGAATAAAGTTTAAAAAAAATCAAACTGAATAAGGGCAGGCAGCCCTGGCCAACAAAGGTAAGATGATTTCAGTCAAAACTATGTATAGCTTTTTTTCCTGATGATATCCATTTCTCCCCTGTAAACAGAAGTTAAAATATCACTTAATCACTGTTTAATCATTCTCTACAAGTTCACTGCAGTTTAACTCCTTATTTTCTGGCTGTTTCCTGCATGCTCCTAGAAAATCCTGGAAAGCAATGAAAGAGACAATCAAGAGACGGCTAAAGCTGACAAGAAAGCAGAAAGAAATTAGTATAAGTCTCCAAAACTACTTCATCAGTCGGAAGTTTTATACTAAGGTCACAAGCCACCTGTTCCCTCGATTTTCTAATCTGGCACCTAATTCATGCCATGGCCACGCCTCATGAAGGGATTTCAGGAGTGACACGCCAGACCAGGGTTTCACTCCTGGGGGTCAGAACTTCAAGACTGCTGGAATGTGCCTAGTAAAGACATGGGGTGTCTGGGCAGCTGAAAGCCTCCACAGGGGAATTTGGTATGAACAACTGCTTTCCCGCATCCCTGGGTTATGAATTTAAAAATAAATCTCAGTGAGCCTCATGCCTTAAGAATCATTTGGGAAAGAACTTTGCTGAATCCAGTAACTATGTGTCCAACTGGGGTGAACCACAGAGAAGGGAAAAGAGAAATGCTCTTACTACCCCTCTCAAAGAATATGATAGGACCAAAAAAAAGAATATGATAGGACAGAAAGACAAGGGGAATCCCAAATTGGCTTCCTCAAGAGCAAAGGCTTATAAACTACCAGATATCTCTGTTTCTTGTATTCTCAGATTTCAGAAAGGGTATTAATACATGTATGTTATCTGTGTGGAGACTGTGTTCAAAGTATGTACAAATATTTTTAAAAATAAAACTACAGGCTCAGTGGGTAGGGTACCAGCCACATACACCAAGGCTGGCAGGTTCGAACCTGGCCCGGGCCTGCTAAAGAACAATGACAACTATAACAAAAACTAGGTAAGCACCTGTAGTCCCAGCTACTTGGGGCTGAGGCAAGAGAATCACTCAAGCCCAAGAGTTTAAGGTTGCTGTGCACTGTGATGCCATGGCACTCTACCAAGGATGACACAGTGAGACTCTGTCTCAAAAAAGAAAGAAAGAAAAGAAAAAGAAAAACTACAATGTAAATGTAAAGTAGTACAGTAGCTGGACTTCATGGACTCCCTGTCTTACCAAGGAGATAACCTCATAAGCTCATGGTCCTCTCCCAGAATTTGTAAATAGAAGGCAGTGGGGAATAAACGTCTCCCTGACAGCCTAGGTTCTATGGAAATCCCCTTCTCAGTGATCCCATTTCTCAACTTCATTGAAATAACTACCACCGACATTCTTGGAAATTGCCATTTTGCTTAGTTGAATGGGGAGCTTTATTGCCATGGCAGAGCAGCTTTTCTTTGGAGCCAAATAGCTACAGGGTTTCAGCATTATGTTCACCCAAATGATTCTTAAGATTTGAGAGTCACTGAGAATGGCCTAAGGGCACTTCAGAAGGCAAAGGCTCTCCCATTCACTACAGCTGCTGGTAGAGATAGCAAAGTAAACAGCGCACAGAGCAAAAACCCAGGTGTTTCCACAAAGTCACTTCTTGTGCTGATGGTTATCCTACCACTGCCAATTAGAAACTAGGCGGGGGGGGGGGGGGGGGGGGGGGGGGGGGGGGGCGGGGGGGGGGCTGTTGGTGAACGCGGTTACCGGGTCTTTGCGCGGCCAAGGCCGGGGCATACTGACAGCTC
>CAUYPK010143228.1:0-36813 GCA_963574355.1 Loris lydekkerianus
CGTAAGAATAGGGGGAAGGGAGAAAGGGAGGGGAGGGAGGGGGAAGGTTGGTAGAGGGAGGGGGACAGATGGGATCACACCTGCGGGGCATCTTACAAGGATATATGTGACACTTAGTAAATGTAGAATGTAAATGTCTTAACACAATAACTAAGAAAATGCCAGGAAGGCTATGTTAACAAGTGTGATGAAAATGTGTCAAACGGTCTATAAAACCAGTGTATGGTGCCCTATGATCTCATTAATGTACATAGCTATGATTTAATAATAAAAAAAAAAAAGAGAAAAAATGTTAATGGCTTGAATTCCCCACTGAAGAGGTATAGGCTGGCTGATTGGATAAGAAAGCACAACCCATCCATTTGTTGTCTTCAGGAAACACACTGAGCCTCAAAACACAAAGTGAAACTCAGGGTTAAGGGATGGAAGACAATTTTTCAGGCAAATGGAAATTAGAACAAAAGAGGTGTTGCAATCTTATTTTCAGATGCAAGTGGATTTAAAGCAAGTAAAGTGAAAAAAGACCAAGATGGACACTTCATATTGATCAAAGGAATAGTTCAGCAAGAAGACATTTCAATTCTCAATATTTACACACCCAACTTAAATGCTCTCAGATTCTTGAAACAGATCTTAATTAGTCTCAGCAATATGATATCCCATAACACCATAATAGCAGGGGTCAGAGGGAATGCTAACACGTTGGTGGGACTGCAAACTAATACAATCTTTTTTGAAGGAAGTATGGAGAATATTCAAAGAACTCAAATTATACCCCCCATTTGATCTTACAATACCATTACTAGGCATCTATCCAGAAGAAAAAAAATTATTTTATCATAAGGACATTTGCACTAGACTCTTTATTGCACCTGAATTCACAATTACCAAAATGTGGAAACAACTTAAATGCCCACCAACCAGGAATGGATTAATAATCTGTGGCATATATATATATATATATATATATATATATTTTTTTTTTTTATATATATATACATATTTATCATCGAATACTATTTATCCATTAAAAAAGATGGAGAGTTTACATGCTTTGTATTAACCTGGATGGAGGTGGAACCCATTCTTCTTAGTAAATCATCACAAGAATCTAATGTTCTCATTTCTAATATGAAGGCAGTAGATGATTTAATAGAAGGTGGGGGTAGGGGAAAGAAGGGAGTGAGTAGAGAGGAAGGGGTGGGGGACTGGGGAGCACGGTGTATAGTACATCTTTTGGGGGAAGGACACAATTCCAAGAGGGACTTTACCTAACAACTGCAATCAGTATAACTTAATTCTTTTTACCCTCAATGAACCACAAACAGTAATGAATAAATGAATGAGTGAATAAATAATTGAATAAATAAATAAATACAAGATAAACAGATATAATGTTTCCTCTATTCCACATTTTTCTTTTTATTGTTGGGGATTCATTGAGGGTACAATTAGCCAGGTTACACTGATTGCAATTGTTAGGTAAAGTCCCTCTTGCAATCATATGTTGCCCCCTTTAGTACTTTTTAAAAATTTTTTATTAAATCATAGCTGTGTACATTAATGCAATAATGGGACACCACACACTGGTTTTATATACAATTTGAAATATTTTCATCAAACTGGTTAACATAGCCTTCATGGTACTTTTGTTTTAATGCAAGGCAGAAGGCTAAGTATTCACGTGACTAGCAGAATCAAAACCTAATTCAGATATAAAATAAAATCGTGCTGCTAAAAGATTTTAAAGTCTAAAACCTGCATTCACTGTTCTGAAACATCTTTCCACTTTCTGTTAAAAAAGACATAATATTCTTTGAAGCTCACTTTTGGTTTAATGTGTTGATATTATGCATTTGTTATGTAGGGTATACAGCAACTTATGCTTTCTGAAGTTATTCAATGCATTGTAGAAAAAGGGGAATAAAGAATGTGGTTTATCAGTTGGCAATTCTGTCCTCTTTATTGTTGAATGTGATTTACTAAGGAGCTGACAAAGTCACAGGACAGGCAGCAATTCACCATGTTACTCTGCAGACAGCCAAGAGACTGACATTGAGACTATGTTTTCTAACTTGGTTCTTTGCAAAAAATCTGATAAAGGTTTATAAATTTTCATTTCTGCAGTATGAAAGAATGAGTTTGCTTATAAAAAGGAGGCATGTACTCTATGTATATATTGTGGACAAGGCTACAAGCAAAGATGCTATAAAGGATGCTTGGCAACCCAGTATGTGAACACTGAAAGGTCTTCTGATTGATATGTGTTTCATCTCAGGCAAGGAAGAAATTGAAACACAGATGAAAGAAAAGGCCTGAAAAAATGGGGCATTAGGGAAAAATATAGGAAATTTTTCTTGCCAATAAAGGGAGATCAATACGAATCACATGTTTGTAATATTTTGAAATGTATGACTTAATTGTATTTTGTAATGAATATTTTTAATTCTAAGGATTGAAAACCATAAGAGGATCTCAATTTTATAGTTATGGTAGTTTTGTTTCAATAGCCTGATGGACTTGGAAGTCTTTCTTTCTTCTTTCTTTCTTTCTTTCTTTCTTTCTTTCTTTCTTTCTTTCTTTCTTTCAGGATACGGGGGGGGGGGTTATGTGTGTTTTGTTTATGTACTTTATTTTTTTGCAAATTAAGTCAAGGTTATAACCATGCCTCCCAGACAGCGTGCACCATACCCAATAGGTGTGAATTTACCCACACCACCTTCCAGCTTGATTTTCATTGAGATTTACTTCCATATGTGCCCTGAAGTGATGATCAATCATTTTCAACTTAGTATTGAGCACATGTCTTTGTTTCTCTATTCCTGTGATGTTTCACTTAGAAGGATGATCTTTAGTTCCATCCAGGTTGTCACAAAAGATACTAGATCACCATTTTTCTTTATGACCTAGTGGTACTCGAAGGTATGCATATACCACATTTTATTAATCCATTCATGTATTGGTGGGCACTTGGGTTATTTCCACAACATTGCAATTGTGAATTGTGCTGCTATAAAAATTGGAGTGGAAATGTTCTTTTTATAAAATTATCTTTTTTCCTTTGGTTATATAGATCAAATGAGAAGTCTATTTTAAGTTCTTTGAGGTATTTCCTTACAGTTTTCCATACAGGTAGTATGTAAGAGTTCCTTCTTTCTATTCCACACCAACATCCATTGTTTTGAGACCTTTTAATATGAGCAATTCTTGTTGGAGTTAGGTGATATCTTATTGTAGTTTTGATTTGCATTTCCCTAATAATCAGAGACATTGGGCATTTTTTCATAAGTTTTTTGGCTATTAGTATATCTTCATTTGAAAACTTTCTGTTCGTGTTTTTGGCTGACTTTTAAAAGAAATTATAGGTTTCTTAAATCCATTCAATGAACTTGAGATGCAGAGGGAAATACTTTCAAAAGACTTTGAATGGGAGTTGGGAAGATCCTGGATTTAATTGAGCCCCTCTTTCTTCCTAAATGCCAAATATTTCCAGTATTTAGGGGTCTCTGCTTCTTCTCAAGTAGTCAGCAATTATATAAATGGCAATTACCTTATCAGTTATCCAGAGTAGGTCCCAAATGTAACTGAATAAATATTTCAATACTCTCAAGGCAAAATAGACAGTGTCTTTGCCCCTGCAGCTGGAAAGTCCCCAACCTCCATTGTGAAAATTCTATCTGTCCTCAAGGTCTCTATTACGTGATACCTCCATGATGTTTGTCCAATCTCTCTAGAGTGAAAATACTCCTTCCATGTCCTCTATTCACATAGTTTATCAGGTAATAAAATACCCTCAAAGAGAGCTTCAGGGCCAGATGTGGCCAGAAGCTTAAAGGCGAGATGTGGCCAGATCCTCACAACTTCTGACATTGGCTTATGCTACTGTCCTTGCATTTTTTTTTTTTTCAATTTTAACAAAAGTAAGGAAAATCAAAAGCAGCTTGTGTTTTCTTAATTTTGTAAAAATAGACATAATGGGAAGTTTACCAGATAGTGGGAGGAAGAAGTTAAAGTGTAGTTTTTAAAAAATTATTTCTTTGTTTATATTCTTTTTCTCCACTTTATTTTTTATTTTTATATATTTATTCGTTGCAAGTGCAATTTTGCAACACTGATACATTGTACTGTGGTTGAAGTCAGGGCCTTCAGTGCTTATTTCACTAAAACAACATACATTGTACCCTCCAAGCAATCTCCCATCATCCACCTTCTCCTATCCTTTACACTTGTGAGTCTCCATTTTCCATCATCCGACACTGTACATCTATGTATACATACACATTATTTATCTCCCATTTATAAATGAGAACATGCACTATATTTCCATTTTTTCTTTGTGATCTAAGACAAATTATTATATCTTTAAAATAACTTGCTATATTTATAAGTTTTTTTTTTGTAATCATCAAAGTAACCACAGTACAAAAGCTTTAAAATGTTTTACTAAAAATAAAAGCAATGAATTCAATTTTACAATCAGTAAAAAAATCCGTTAAACACAAAGAAAGACAGAAAAAAATGAAAGAGAAGGGTTACCTAATAATTGGAAAGCAAAGAACTAAATGGTAGGAGTAAGTGCTCATTTATCAATAATAGCACTGAATGCAATGGACTCCATTTACCAATTGAAAGGCATACAGGATTAAAAAATAAGAAACCAACTATATGGTGCCTACAAAAATCCATTTCATCTAGGAAGATATGTAGATAAAAATAAAGAGGTGGAAAAATATATTCTGTGTAACTAGACACCAAAAAAGGATAGATATGATCACTGTGTCCATTTAGCAAAAGGATATAACAATTATATCCTATGCACCCAACATCTATGCACCCAACACTGGAGCTCTTAAGTATATAGTGCAAACATTAATAACTTCTAAAAGGAGAGACAGATTGTAGTATGATAGTAGTAGGGGACTTCAACACCTACTCTCAGTAATGTACAGGTCATTCAGTCAGAAAATCAGCAAAAAGACATGGAAGTTACACTACACATAGGCCAAATAGGCCTGGCCCAGGCAATAGAGTTGAGACCCTGTCTCTAAAAACCCCAATACAAAACAAAGAAACAAAACCCTCAAATATACAACCTAATAATGTAATTCAAAGAACTGAATAGCAAGAAAAAAACCAAACCCCAAATTAGTAGAAGGAAAGAAATAATAAAGAGATCAGAAGTAAATGAAATTGAGAATAAAAAATAAATAACACAGAAGATCAACATAAGAAAGGCTGGTCTTTTGAAAAGATGAACAAAATTGAAAAACTTTTAGCTAGACAAAGAAAAAAAGAAAGAAGACCCAAAAAACAAAATCAGAAGTGAAGAAAAAAGACATTTCAATTGAGACCATAGAAATATAAGGAGTCAAACAAATTTATGCCATCAAATTGGAAAAAGCAGATGATATGGATAAATTCCTGGACACATATAATCAACCAAGATTGAACCATGAAAACACAGAAAACCTTGAAAAACAAAGAAACAAAGAAACAAAAAACAAATAATGAGATCAAAGCCATAATGAAAAATATCCCACAAAGAAAATCCCAGGACCTGATCTTTTCATGGCTGAATTTTACAAACATTTAAAGAAGAACTAATGCCAATCCTACTTAATGTTTTCAACTAAAATGCAAGAAAATACTTCCAAACTCATTCTACAAGGCCAGCATTATGTTTATATCAAAACTAGACAAAAAAACAACAACTAAAAACACAGGCTAACATCAATGATGAACATAGGTATAAACATTCTCAACAAAATGTTAGCAAAATTAAGTCAACAAAATTAAAAATATTATTCACAATGATCCAGTAGAATTCATCCAAGGGAAGAAAGAATAGTTCATCATATATAAATCAATAAATGTTACCCATCACATTAATAGAACCAAGAACAAAACTATATTACCACTACATAGATGCTAAAAAAGCATTTGATAAAATTTCAACATCTCTTTATGATAAAAACTCTCAAAAATGGGTATAATATGAAACCAGTGTATGGTGCCCCATGATCACATTAATGTACACAGCTATGATTTAATAAAAAAAAGGGTATAAAAGAAACACACCTCAAAATAATAAAGCTATATATGTCAAATCAACAGGTACTATCATACTGAGTAGAGAAAAATTAAAAGCCTTTCCTTTAAGATCTAGAACAAGACAAAGATGAATTTTCACCATTTTTATTCAACATAGTTCTGTGAGTTCTGGTCAGAGCAACTAGGCAAGAAAAACAAAAATAAAAAGGTATCTAAATTGGAAAAGAAAAAGTCAAATTAGCCTTATTCACAAATGATCTTATACTTAGAAAACCCTAGAGGCTTCACCAAGAAACTGTTGCAATTAATAAACAAATTAAGTATAGTTGCAGCATTCAAAATCAACATACAAAAATCAGTAGCATTTATATGTATATGTTAATAACAAACAATCAGAAAAAGAAGTAAGAGAGCAATAAATAGTTTATTATACTATAACTAAAAAGAATATAAAATACCTAAGGATCAATTTAACCAAAGAAGCGAAGGGTGTATGTGCAGAAAATTGTCAAAAAACACTGATGAAAGAAATTGATAATGACACACACAAAGAAAAGATACACATGGATGGGAAGAATTAATATCTTTAAAATGAAAATACTACCCAAAACAATTTACAGATTTGATATGATCCCTTTCAAAATACCAATAAAATTATTGACAGAAATAGGAAAAAAGTCCTAAAATTTATGTGGAACTACAAAAGACCCTGAATAGACAAAGCAATTCTAAACAAGGCAAACAAATCTAGAGGCATCACACTACCTGACTTCAAAATATGTTGCAAAATTATAGTAATCAAATCAGCATGGGTAACTCGTATAAAAACAGACACATCGGCCATCCAGATATGAATCTATACATTTATAACCAACTCATTTTTGACAAAGGCATCAAAAACGTGTAATGGGAAAAGAAGTCTCTTCTATAAATGGTGCTGGGAAAACTGGATATCCACATGTAAAAGAATGAAAATCGACGTTTATTTCTCACTATATACAAAAATCGAATTGAAACTATCAAACCCTTAAGTCTAAAACCTTAAACTATAAGACTACCAAAAGAAAACATTGGGGAAATGTTACAGGACATTGGTTTGGACTAAGATTCTTCACATAAGACCTTAGACAAGGCATGGAACCTGTGGCTCAGTGGGTAGGGCGCCAGCCCCATATACAGAAGGTGGCAGGTTTGAACCCAGCCCCAGCCAAACTGCAACAAAAAATAGCCGGGTGTTGAGGCAGGTGCCTGTTGTCCCAGCTACTTGGGAGGCTGAGGCAAGAGAATCACCTAAGCCCAGGAGTTGGAGGTTGCTGTGAGCTGTGACACTACAGCACTCTATTGAGGGTGGCAAAGTGAGATTCTGTCTCTAAAAAAAAAAAAAAAAAAAAAAAAAAGACCTTAGACAAGTGGGATTACATCAAACTCAAAAGCTCCTTAACAGCAAAAGAAACAATAAACAAAGTGAAGAAATGACACACAGAAGGGGAGAAAATATTGGCAAATTGTCTGGCAAGGGATTAATAATCAAAATATGTAAGGAGATGAACAACTCAATACCAAAAAAAACATGATGTAAAATCAGAAACAGGTGGCTCATGCCTGTAATCCTAGCACTCTGGGAGGCTGAGGAGGGTGGAATGCCCAAACTCACACAGTTCGAGACCAGCCTTAGCCAGAGCAAGACCTAGTCTCTAAAAATAGCTGGGCCTTGTGGTGGGCAGCTATAGTCCCAGCTACTCTGCTGGCTGAGGCGAGTGAATTGTTTAAGCCCAAGAGTTTGAGATTGCTGTGAGCTGTGATATCACTGCACTCAACTGAGGGCGATAAAGTGAGGTTCTGTCTCAAAAAAAAAAAAAAAAAAAAATCAGCAGAAGATCTGAATAGACATTTCTCAAAAAAAAAAAAAAAAAAAAGGCATATAAATGTCCAAAATGTATATAAAAAAGTTCTCACCATCACTAATCATCAGAGAAATCCATATCAAAACCACAATGAGATACCACCTCAGTTAAAATGCCTTTTACCAGAAATGTAGGGAAAAATGAATGCTGGCAAGGATGTGGAGAAACAAACGAATAGAACTACCACATGATCCACCAGTTTCACTCCTATGTATGTATCTAGAAGAAAAAAATATCTGCACTTTTATATTTATTGCAGCACTATTTACAATATTCAAAATGTGGAAGGAACGTAAATTCTCCTTAATAGATGAGTGGATTGACAATGAATTTAGCCATAAAAAGAATGAAATTTTGTCATGTTGGAACTAAAAAAGTGGATTTCATGAAGGCAGAGGATAGAGAGGTGGGCAGGGAAAAGAGGAGGATGAAGAGAGGTTGACTAATGGGTACCAATGTGCATTTTGATATTAGAAGTGAGATGTGGTGCTTGGTAGATTGGTAGAATGACTATAGTTAAAGTAACTGGGAATCTATTCTATGTTTCAAAATATCTAGAAGAGAATAATTTAAATCTTTCCAACATCAAGAAAAGACAAAGTGGTAGATATCCCAATCCACTGATTTGATTTTTATAAATTATATAAATGTATTTAATTATCATATGTAACCTGAAAATAAAAAACATGCATGAATAAAAATTTTAAAAACTTTGGAGAGGAGGTAGCAGAGGTAATACATATGGCTAGATTTAATTAAGCAAATGTGGATATGTTGAAATTATAAAGCTGTTCTAAGGATGTAGGTGAATTGACCTTTAATATCCCTTGGCAAACTCCCATCGTATATTTAGTTTCCTTCATATGGGATTTCATAAGAATCGGTTGGTTCAGTGATTGATTGAATGGAATTAATAGAGTGGTAATTATATTGATTGTATGGGGTTCAGTGTATATTCTGAAGATGTTAATTACAGGTCCAAGAATGAGTGAAAACGAACTTTGCTACTTAGAACTTCTCCCTGATGGGTGTCTAATGAGGGAAATAATAAACTCAAGAATTAGTTGCCAAAAAGGGGTGTATTATTTTATTAATAGTGAAGTATCAATTTTTTAGTATTTCTCAATTCAGCATCATTAGCTATACCAAAGGAAGCACTGCTTCTTTTCTTCTGGCTCTAATATCATAGTAGCCTTCTCTTATCTGAGATTTCTCTTTCTGTGGTTCTGGTTGCCCACAATTAACAGCTATCTGAAAATATTAAATGGAAAGTTCCAGAAATAAACAATTTAGAAATTTTAATTTGTGCACCATTCTCAGTAGCATGATAACATCTCATGCCATCCCTCTGTTCCACCGGGAACCTGCATCATCCCTTTGTCCTCTGACACTTCCTAGACACTTCCTACCCGTGAGTCACTTAGCAACTGTCTGGGTTATCAGATCGGCTATTGAAGTACTGCAGTATTTGTGTACAAGTCACCCTCATTTTACTTTAAAAGGTACCCAAAGAGCAAGAGTGGTGATGCTAGAATATTGTTATAACTGCTCTATTTTGTTACTAGTTATTGTTGTTTAACTCTTAGTGTGTCTGATTTATAAATTAAACTCTATCCTAGGCTCATATATATGGCAAAAACATACTGTCTGTAGAATTTAGTACTACTTGAAGTTTCAGATATACTTTAGGGTTCATGGAACATACCCTCTGAGGATAAGAGGGGACAACTGTATGCTCAGAGGAAAGAAAGGAAAGAGATTAACACATGACATGCATCTGCACACGGGCGCACGCGCACACACACAAATGAGTCAGGCCTTCCCTGGGGTTTACTCCACAAATCCAGAAATTAGGAAGAAAGATCACAGATGCTCTTATAGGATATTTTAATATTTAAGGCACTTACTATAATTTTCTCACAACTATCTCCATTTCTGACAACTGGCAACTCTTCTCCTGTGTAGAGTTAATAAAGGATGGTCAGAAGCAGAGGCAGATGATGATGGGGAGAGACCTGCAGTGAGGGGCCCAGGACCTGCATCCTCCCCTGAGGCAGAGGCAGTAGTGTGCAGAGAGGGCAGGGGAGTAAGAGGTGTTTTCTGTGTTAAAATTAGCATTAGCTGCATTTTCCTTGATTTTGCAAGGTTTCATTTTGATCCTCAAATTCTTGTCTCCTGCTTAAGCGTATCATACCTAGTGTTTAGTAATTTCATGAGCTTGGAAAATGTGTGTAAGGTGCTTAATCAAATGTTCAATAAGGGATTCCCGCCTGAGTATGCAGTCATGTATATAGAACCTTTCTAGACAAGAGTAAAACAAGGCAAAGATCTGTGATTTACACAAGAATTCAGAGCACATAATCCTTCATGTGAATGTTTCTATTTTGGCACGTAAGTGGAATTTGCATGAACTGCAAGGTAAAAAATGAAGCATTTCTGGCTTCTTTTCTTTTTTGTAAGAAGAGGGTTATGTTTGTGGGCATTTTATCTGCACAATCCTGTGGACTAGAAATTAATCAAAGTTTGCTTAGACAAATGCTGTTATGTGCTACGTTCAATCTCAATTGTGGGTAACAACTCCTCTGTAAAAAATGGTTGCTTCAACCCAATGAAGTTCAGAACATTCAGATTCAAAGGAATTCAACCAAGCAGGACTGAGGAATGTTGAGATCAGCCAGTGCACCGACTGTTTGCTTTGGCAGCTTCATATGTCTGTGGCTAAACTAAAGAAAGAAGGTAACAATGCCCATCTGAAAAAGGGAATCTCCATGGTTAATGATAGGCAATAAATTAACAAAGGTAGCTCCACAGAATTTCTCTGAGAAGAATGTGTGAGGGGAGTTTATTAGAGTTAGACAGTGCAAGTTGATACTCTGGAAAACTGCCTTGTCCCTTTATCCCCTTTGGTTCCCCTAGAGTCACATCTGAATTGGAGTAATGCCATTTTGAAAGATAACTGGGTTTGGTGTTAGACAAACGTGTTTTCCACTTCCTGCTATGCAGGCGCCAACTCTGTGACTTTGGGTAATTTGAGCTTCCCTTTCCTCTTCTCTAAAATAAGGATTATTATAGCACCTGTGTCATGGTGTTGACTACCAAGTGATACATGTGAAATTACTTAAAAACTAACTCACAATTTCTTCTTTCTTGGGAAAAAGCTTGGGGATCTCCACAGTGTGAGAAAAATGTCCCAGGTTGGAACATTTACCTTTCTCTACATCTGCCCTTTTTTCTGCATTATTCATCTTTGTCCCCTTTAGAAGGAGCAATGCCATTCAACTGTGCATGATTCACCACCTCAGTAACAACTTCACAGAAATGGGACTTAATGTTTGCTGCAACCTGTGTCTGGAAATAAATGGGCTGTGAGATGGGAAATGCTGGTTCTGCCTCACTCCCAGGAAAGTGGAGATGAGACAGCTGTGCCTACGAATGAAGTCATTTCAAGAGTTAACATGGAAGACGGCACCACGTAATTGCGAACTTCAGTGGAGCTACTCACAGACCATGCTCTAGAAATTAATAAATGTACTGAATACGAGGGAAATGTACACAAAATGAAAGCCAAAGGAATAAATTAGTTTTCCTGTATGGTTCAACAGCACTGAATCCAAAGGCTGCTAGGCTCTGCTGGTCTCTGGTTTAAATGGTATTTTGAATGATTTACATCAAGGCTATGTAAGAATCAAAGCAAAGCAGGATAAAAATAAAGAATCATTCCACTTGTGATTCAGTGGGTCAAAATACATTCAAAAAAGGAAATAAATTGGTAATTAAAAGTAAAGAATTTTTCATGTTCATCACTAACTTGAGAGCTAACCCATAATGTTTTTCAACATTTTTAGCATTCATTTAAAAAAAAAAAACTTCTCATCTATTCAGTTGTGTTTTTTTTATTCATCCATCCAGCCAAAAAAATTACAGAGTTTTTCTATGCACCAGGCACATAGAAAACTCTGCATCAGAGTTTTCTTAACATATGCTCTTTGTTTAATTCTTTTAACAATCCTTCTGCATAGTGTTATTATTATTCCAAGATTCTAGTAGAAGAAAGGTAGCAATGAGCTGTTGGTAACACAGCAAGAAGCTAAACTGAAGCAGAAATAAAACTGAGATCTGAATTCACTTTTTTTCTTTAGTATCTGGTACTATCCCCCTTCCATTACAACACAAGGATCTGTTATGCACTTGATTGATATTTTAAAGTGACTTAAAATTTTGTGAATTAAAACATAAATGTAAAATGTTATTACCAATTCCTTAACAGCCTCTCAAAATTGGAGGCAAACTAATGGGGCACTTATACACTCCTATAATGCAGCCAGTGTGAGAGAGCTGAGAGTATAATTCTTTCTATCTGTGCCACTGAGCCATATTTTACTGGATTATATACTATGGTCCATCCTGCCAGGTAGAAAATGACATCTTTATCTTATTTGTTTTATACTCACTTTCTAGACCATGGTTTCTCATCAGCATCTACATAGGAATTGCTTTGCAGGTTTTAAAAAAAAGCAGATTTCTGGGTCTCATCTCTTATTGAATCAGAATTTCTAGGGTTGGGCCAGGGAAGCTGCACTTTTAAGCAGTAGAACTGTTCATTCTGACATGCTCAACTTGAGAACCATTGTCCTTTAGATGATCCTCTACTCAGAGCCTGGTTGGAGGCAACGTGGCTGACCCTGTGAGAGTCTGATTCAGCTGACATCTCCTGATCCCTGCATCTGGGCCCAGCACCGTGCTGGAAGAACCCTTCACTTACACTATTTCATGTGATGTCACATCACATCAAAGCCCATCTATCCTGTTCACCTCCCATGATGACTTGTAGTTCACTCATGTCCCTACTTCGAGTTCTGAGCCAGGCTCTGTGGACACGGGAAATTTTGAGATGCTTCTTATCAGAGCCTCAGTCTGGGCTGTGGTCTCTGCTTTCTGCTCTGTATACCTGTCCTGTGCTATGATCCTGATGGTACCTGGATTCTTTCTTAGCCCATGGAGGCCTTTATTTCTATAGAAGAATCCTCTTGCCCTTAAGTAAGTAGACTAATTTCTTTCCAGTTGATTTAGGAATTAAAATTAAAGATGTAAAAATATTTATTTACTCAGTTAATGATGAATTAGTGCCTTGCAGGAGTCGTGATTAATCACACCCCACCTGGAAACCAGTGGCAAATGAATCTGCGAATAGAATCCATCAACCGCTGAAATGAGGGATTGCTCTGAAGATGGCTTCGCTGTAAGTCTCTTAATCTCACATTCTGGTTGCATGTTGTCATTTCCTAACAGAAGTAAAAATTGTTTGGATTTTTTCCTGAAACATTAGGAGTGAGTCTCAAGGAGGTAATTTGCATTAGCTAAATATTAAATCACAAAACCATTTCCATTATTCTGGCAAGACAAAACATCTTTTATTCTGAGATTTAAACACTCATTAAAAATTAGCATTTTAGAACAACAAAAGTGGTAATTGTTAAAAGCATGAGGACTATGATGTTGTACTACAAAAATCACTCAGTCGTTAACCAAAATATTTCTTCACTGCCTACCCTGTATGGGGAGGTTAACATTTACTGTGAGCGGTGGC
Organism: Loris lydekkerianus; assembly: GCA_963574355.1. Lineage (NCBI taxonomy): Eukaryota > Metazoa > Chordata > Mammalia > Primates > Lorisidae > Loris > Loris lydekkerianus. Next base: position 13,543 of record CAUYPK010143228.1, read on the forward strand.
AAGCTGAGAGGTTAGAGATGACCTTTTAGAGGTCTTCACCATCAGTGATTTTGTAACCCAGAAATTATTTTTGCTGCCAATTCCTGTCAAGGGAGGTTTGGCAGTCTGAAAAGGCCTTCCCAACTCTCCGCATCACTGTTGTCAGCTTGTTTGAACTGCATTTTGTTTCCAATGGGAAAAACAGGATAAGAGAGACACACCCTGGAAAATCAAAGTGATTATGGCTCCAGACACACTGGGGAAGGATAGAGGGACAGTTTTATGTCCACCTACTACCTCTTCGGTTCCAGGTTTTGGGGGAAGTAGAATAAACACAATTCTTGGAGTCAACGTTGGATTTAAAATCCTTTTCCTACCTTATATAAGGAATCTGGGACATAAGCTTTTTGTTCTTCTCTAGTTTATACCTAGAGTTCCTTGGCTGCCCTTGCCACATTTTTCTTAACTGGCCAATACCAGGAAAAATGAGTTTTTATTCTTTGAGAGTCAGCTCAGGTGTTAATTTCTCTTAGAAGCCTATTCTCAAATTTGCAGCTAGCCAGGTGACGCTCTTTCTCCATCCTTCATATCACTCATCATGGTCTATGTCAATTGCTGGCATACCTATCTGCACTTTTCTTTTATCTTTTAAGGTAGGTAACTTTGGTGTATAGTATATGTCACATCACAAAAATGTGTGAATAAGTATTTGTTGAAAATTTGATCCATAAAGTATGGATATTCATAGTTATTTCAAAAATGACCTTGGAAAGTGGATGTTAATAACATTTATAAAGTTCCTGGCACATAGCAGGCACCCAATGAGTTTTAGATCGAATCTTTCTTCTGTTCCTGGCAATGACAGCAGTCATACGGACTGATCATTGTTTTCCTTCCTCCATCAACAGTTTTGTGCACCAAAGCTACATGGCCTTTTCTCTAGACGTGAGCAGGGTGGCTGACACATGTGGTTAGGCTATTTTGGAGTGGTCTGGGTCTGACCTGGGCTATTTTGGGAATGAGGCTAATTAAGACCCTGCAGGTGGGTTTTTATTAAGACCTGGCCAGTGGGTTGTTTATAAGACCTTGCAGGTGGGCTTTTTTTGAGAACAGAGTTAATTAAGACCCTGGTAGATGTCTGAGAAACAGCTGATATTCCTCAAAGTTGTATATAAAACCTGGAAGCTGCATTTTCCACAGGGCTTGCAGTCACTAGGATGAGACCTGGCTTGATGTGTAGGTTTTAATAAATACTTCCTTTGTCTCACTAAAACCGTACTTCTTTTCTTCAATTATTTCAGTGACTACGTCAAGCCACCCTGCCACACTAACCATTTTACATCATTGCTATAACTGACATCACTGTCTGTTGCAGGCTGGGTTCTCTAGGAAGTAGAAGTTGAGGTAAGAGTTTAGAGCACAGAAAATTTATTAGTAGAAATATATGTGAAAGAAAGGGGAAGGAAACAGAATTGAGTAGACCTGACAAAGCCTTTGCTAGCCCCAGGAGAGCTTCAGAACAAAGATCAATTGCTGGTTAGAAGAGTCTTGCCTTGGGTGGAAAGAGGAGGTCTTTTCTAGCCCTGCCTTGATTGGCCAGTGGCTGGAAATGCCCTCAGGAAAACAGGATTATGGCTGCCACAACCTTGCTGAGTGGGTACCCCCACCACACTCTGAACAGAATGTGACTGGGCTCAAATGTTGAGGCAGATTGTCAAAAAGATAACAGGTAAAGACGGTCAAGGAATTATGCTCCTCAAAGCTGAGCAGCATTTTCTTTCTTAAAGGTATGATTTGAGTCACCCAACTGTATATTTGACACCGTTGCAATTAAAGATGTAAAGCTCAGGGTAATGTTGGTCTAGGGATTGTGCGTGTTTATAGGATTCTTTTAATGAGCAAGATGACTTATGAGTCATAAGGATGGCCTTTGTGGCACTGAATGTTTGAACTTGGAGGTTCTCTATACACCCTTCAATACTTACATAAATTACCATTGTCAAGGTTCTACAAATGGGCGTGCCCGTGCTATCTGTGTGCTATTCCTTATACTCTCAGTCATGCTTCTAGGGACAACTGAGTGTGGGAGTCTAATTGACTCATGTGGCTTAAAGTTTTCTTGTGCAAAGAAGAAGGCTATGTGTTCCAGAAGGCTTATGGTTAGAGAAACCCTTGTCCCTTCATTGAGGGCAACCAAACACCATTGCTATAAGCCGGGACAGTAGTCCATTTTGTATACACACCATATTTTCTAAAAATGGTGCATATGAGTCAATGTCACTGTCAATCGTATTTTAACATTCAACCAGAGATTGAAGTGCTTTTGTTGTGTCAGAAGACGTATATCGCAAACATCTGTCTCTAGAAAACTACAAGACATATAACAGAAAGTGGAGATACTAGAGTCAGATCACAGAATTGGGGGCTAGGGCCAAGGCAGACAGAGCAATATTTAGGGAAAACTGCGGTTTTTCCAGCCCAAGTCCTTGATTATTGGTCTGTTACTATATAGGCACCATAAAATTGTGCAGTTTTGGAAAAAATATGTGTGATGTTTTGGCACAATAATTTGGGTAAGAGAGAATTTTCCTACATATTTTGAAATGTAACTAACTTTTGTAGGATAAGAACACAGTAAAATATACGTGACACATGAGTTGCACAGACTAAGTTTTTGTTCATGATTGGGAAATGGACTAAAATTTGGTAGCATTCCACACTTGTGTAGCCTAGACATATAGGGCTTATTCTGAAGACATTGATGAACCTGAAAACAGAAGTTGGGAACTCACAGTTCAGTCTAGACTTGAGGTCTTGGGTAACTATGAAATGGAAGATGGTCTGTGAGAAGGGAGGCAGATAACAGATCTCAATGAAAGGAAAGTACAGCATATAAAAGCAAGATGTGAGTTGTCAGGGCAGCTGTGGGTGGTCCTCTTAGATTTGCTCTTGAAGTAGAAGTTCTGGAAATAAAATGCCTGCTGTGACTCTGGGCTGCTGTTCTTATTTTCAGAGTAGACCAGACCTGCAGTGATGATCCCAGCTGATGTGGGGTAGAGACTTGTATAATATCACAAGTGAAACTTGTATCCTCCCTTGGGATATAGGGAAGTGTAGACTGGCTGGAGTTTGCATTACTATAATAGATTGCATATTTGTTTTTTACTTGTGGAATTTCAGCATTAGGGATTCTATTTGTCCCAGACAATTTCAATTAGTCCTTTAAAGTGCAAGAAAAGAATGTTAGAGATAACTATAATATCAAAATACTTCTCATATTTTAGATTGTGTCAGATTAGTCATGATGTTCTTATGAAAAAAATATAGACCAAGAGCAGCCTTTATTTGTCTATGTAGTTTGCAAAACACCTAATTCTTTTGGTTTGTAATTATAGAATGATTCCTGAAAGAATAAAAGTATATGATGAAACGAAACGTGCTTGAGTAAAGAATATTTGTTGAAAGAGAATTTTTACTTTTTGATGAAGTTTTCTAAAAATATTTCTGCATGTTTAATAAATAAATAAAACATTACAGATAAACTTGAAGTGCCCTTAACCCCCATGTCAAATTTATTTTTTTCTTCTTTAAAGGAAACCTTTATATAAATTTCACACTTGTCTTTCCATTTTTGTTCTGCACATGATATTTATGAGCAGTATAAAATATTATTTTGGTATGCTTTAAAATTTAGTATTTAGTATTTTATATTTCTGAAATATACTTTCTCCATGTATTACATTTTTGGGTTACATCTATCTTGATATAAATCTCTTATTTTTAAATTGTCCCAAAGATATTTATCAAATGATGTGTCACATTTTATTTGTCCATTTCCTCGCTGGTGGAATGTGTTTTTAAAAAGTTAACTAAATGTATTCTTTAATTTGACATTTATTTAAATAATGTTTTGCACAACATGATAGTTAAAATTAGTGGCAATATATCACATACTTGAAAATTGCTGAGAGTAGATTTTAAATGTTCTCATTACAAAAAAATGATAAAAATGTGAGGTGACAAATATGTTAATTAGCTATTGTACATACATAGTATATGCATTGTATAGCATATACACACAGCAAAATGATACATTATACGTTATAAATATAAAGAATTGTAATTTTTCAATTAAAAAAGAATTTTCTGAACTAGTACTAAGTAGGGGTTCCAATAAAATGGTTTGATGAATGAGGAACTTATATCTATATTAAACATAAGAATTTTCCATTTTTATATTTTTAGAAATTACCATTTTAAAAAATGTTAATTTTTACCATGTTTCAAATGACTGAAAGTTATTTTCACATTTTATATTTCTTGTGTACCTATTGTACTCTAGGAGTAATCAATGAAAGGGATTTGGGAATTGCTAGTTCTAGTAATCAATGAATACTTCCACTTTCCCATGGTTCTAACCTATTAGAGCTGTTGACATCAGAATGACGAGATGAGGAAGCATAGCATTAACTTTTTTTCTTAACCTCAGAGTAATACGAGGTATTTTATAAACATGTGAGAGAATGTGGCTTGTCCTCAGGCTAAAGTGAAGCCTTTGACTTCTTCCCATTGGCTCCTCATACCCTCATGCCCCAAATATTTAGAGTTCAAGAGATGTTACTCTGTTTCTTTTCTTGCTCGGGTTCTGTATTTTCACTAAGGAAAGCTAAAATAGGTTGAGTCTTGAAGAGCCATGGCTTATAAAAATGGATTCACAGAACATGTTCTACCGTTAGCTTAGAATTGTATCAACAAACTATGGGGTAGAATTAATTATGTGATTGTTTTACATCGAAATAATGCAGGTGTAGCATTTTGTGTAGTGGACTAGATGTTTTATTCAACACTTTATTTTATCATAATACCCTCCTGATCTCTAAATCACAGATACACATATAATGTATATATAAATTTGATGAATATTTAATGTAAATCAGAATGTCTGGTATTTTAACAATGCAAAATGTAATAAATAGTAATATCTTCCAAAGTCTGTAATTTTATAAAATTTGTTGCAATTATGAGTTGAGAGGCACTTTTGAGCAATTATTTTAATGTTTTAGAAGCATTCCCATTAGGAGCTTATATAAAAGAAAATGTTAATATCCTTCCAGAACATAATGTATTTGCAAAGTATAGAAGCACTTTCCATTTCCTTATACACAGGAGACCTAGGCAATGACATTATGTAGATAATTTTACCTCAACAGAAATAATATAACCATAGACATTGATGATAAGAAAGACTCAAGAAGTACTTTAGTCCATTAGCATGAAAAATTGCGGCATGTCTGACACTTGTGTCAATTCTAATTTGCCTTTATTCTAATGACACTATAAAAAAATTCTGAAGAAAGTTTTTGAATTTTTAATTGAGATATTTTTCATTTTACCTAAGGTAATAACCAGAATCAATGTGATAGAAATTAGAAGTAATGTAATCTTTACATAGAAGGTAGATGGCTGGCTTCAAGACTTTTGCTTTCTCTTTGAAACATTAGTTTTGGTCCCCTGTTATTAAATCACAGGAATATAGCACCAACTAATTGGCCAGAGGTCTTTTATGGGCACTATTATACTTCTCTTGCTGATGTTGAAGAGATTGAGGCACATTTAAAGCATATTTGATTTCTATATACATATTTTAACTGACAATTTCATGGAAAGTCCCTAGCGCTTGCTTCTTTTTTTAAACTTTTAAATAATTATAGATTCATAGGAAATTGCAAAGCTGATACAGAGAGGTCTCATGTACACCTCCCCCAGTTTCCCCAATGACTATATTTTTTGTAAATATGGACTAGACCAGACCCAGGTATCTGAGAAATGCTGTACCATTTCATCACACATGAGTGTGAGGCCATGAGGCCATTGTATCACGCATGTAAAAACCATCACAATCTATCACAACAAAGATATCCTTTGCACTAGTCATTCTCCTCCTTCCCCATCATCTCTAACCCCTGAGAATCACTGATTTGTTTTCCATAAGGTTGTCATTTCTAGAACATTTTATAAATGGAATTATATAATATATATCAAGGTTTCATGGAAAGTCCCTAGTTCTTGCTCCCCTTGTTTTGAAAACTACCTCCCGTGTCTTCCCCATTTCACCCATGCATAGTTATTTTTAGCTCTGACATTTTATAGTATTAGTCAAAGAATCAAGTGTAAAAATGTAAAAGGACTTAAACACTTCACTAATTGATGTGAAAATTTTGAGGACTTTTTGGATAAAGAACCTATTATAAATGTAGATATTACTGCTATACTTCATTCTTACAGAGAGGTGTGCTGTATCTTCTTTTCAAGAACATGTCTTGCTGATAACTGTATCTTCAGCACTGAGTGCAATGTTTGACACATGGCAGATCTCTAACAAATTTTGTAGGGAAGATGAGTGAATGAAGACCTTTTTATTTCTGGGATAGGTGAGGTTGACAACTTGTGAGATTCTATATGTATGTTAAGATAAGGATAGATTCACTTGTGTTAATTGATCTTTGAAAGTCAGATGGTGAAATGCTAGGAAGACGGTCACCTGTTTGCTTTGTAATCTCTTCTTCCTTGTGTTGCAGGTGCACCCAAATGTCTCCCAGACTAGATAGAGGCATGAATTCTTCCATCTGTAGCTGAAAGGTCCCTATCTGGGGGAGCATGAGCTCCTGGCCTTGTTTTGGGTCTCTAGGTGACAACTGAGTTGATCTCCTGGGGCACTGATGCTGAGGCACTGTCCACCCCTATGGAGCACTGGGTTTCTCCCTTAGCTAATGACCTCAGGAGGTCTTGGTGTTCATCCATTTTATTATAACTGGTCATTTAGTTTAGTTCCATGGTTGTCAAATACAAAATATTGCCTTAGATTAATAAGCTTTGTGGGAGTATTTTAAAGATTGTATAGTCAAAGTATACTATGTGAGGTGGACTCTTAGCCAATGTGTTTTGCTTTCTGCTCTTTGATAATCTTTATGCAGATCCTCTGGACATGTTCCCATATCCAAATTGCAGCCAGTTTCTAGGAAGGCAGCCAGCAAAAGATGAGCAAAGGCACCCAAATAGAGAAATATCTATTAAGAAAATGACCAGTTATGAAATTGGTCTTCTCAGGTCCCTCCCCGCTTAGTACTACTGACTGTCTCCACCCATTGCATCAACACGTTTATCCGCCGCATATTACAGAGGAATGGGTCTCTATGGTAGGGGTGTGAACTGTTAGACTGTGGGATTTTAACTCACTTGTCAAGTTATGGAGCATCATCAGCATAACTATTGGTGAATTAGATGACCCAGGTGATGCTTTAGGGAAGGCTCATCAGTTGGGGTGAATCCTGTAGTTGGAGGACTACAGGTGGGTGGGCAAGCAGTCCGGAGAGCTCGACTAGCTAGTGAATGGAAGTGTGTACTCGTCACATCACAAGTGAAATTTTCTATTTCTCCAATGGCCTTTACTGCATATGATTTTATTATATTAATACATTGAATATTTATAATGACTGAGTCAGGGTAGGTTTTAAAGTTGGGGTAATATGAGGTGACTTGATCACAACCACACATCTAGAAAGAAAGAAGATAGGCCTGGATAGAACACTGGTGGCAGCTAATCATCATTGACTAGCTTTATTTCTGATATTAAAACATGACTAGTAAGCTAACCAGCAAAGGGCACACTGTGTTGGCAGAGTGGGTCTGAGTGTCTTGTGTAGGCCTGAATCATATAGAATTAGAATCTTCCTGAACATTAGAATAGAGGCCTTTCATTCAGGGATCTTTGACCTCAAAGGTGTAAAGAACATTTCAGATATTCGGATAAAATCACATTAGATAATATTTCTCAAGTTCCCAAACCAGGTAAATGGGCATGATTCTTAATACTGTAAAAACTGCTGAATGGTTTTATGGACACATGAGTAAGGTACATTTTGAAAGCTAGCTGCTGTCTATGTGGATTTGTCAATTGAAAATACACTTTTAATATGAAAAACTTTGTTTCAATTTGTGTCCTCTCTCTGTTAATAATAGTAGTTACTAAGACCTTCTTATAAAAGGCTATAATATTAATTTGGCAAAATGATTTCAATTGACCCCATGTAGACATTTTTCTGTCTATTATGTAAATGCTGACAACATAATAGATGTATTAATTTAATGAGAATGTTATACTAATTGAAATAAAGACATAGGAGTGTAGAGGAGCAGCTTTTACCACTAATATATTAAATTCCTAATACAGACAATCACTTTTATTATTATAGAATTAAAGGCAAGATATTTATTCAAAATGAAAAAATGACTCTGTGAGAGATAGGTGACAACCTCATAGTATTTATAAAAAATAATTTTTTAATTATGCAGAAACAAAAAGATTTTGAAAAACCGAACACCTCTGTAACAAAAATAAAAACCAAAAAGTTAAATAAAGGTGGATAAGCACACTATTTTTGGGAAGAATAATATAGAACTGAAAACCTGAAACTCATTCAATAGTATAATAAGTAATATTAGAAATCTGAATCTTAGAATCACTTGTTTGGTAGAAACAGTGGACTTTGGATATCATCTGGTCCTATTATATCTTGACTAATTTGTATTTAACAAGTATTTCTGAGTACCTACTCTGTACCGGGAACTCTGTTAATAACTGGGGATATGATCATATAAAAAAGTAATTTCCCTTGCTCTCATGGAGTTTAGAGATACCAAACCTTAAGAACATCATCATATAAATCATAAATATAAAGTACTTGATAAACTAGGAATATAAAATTTCAAGTATAAAAGATAAGCATATGATGAGAGGAACTGCCTGGATTTAGGTGACAGAAGGACTCCCAGAGGAGAAATATTTAGGCAGAGATCTGAAGGCCAGGGACATTAACAAGGTAAGGTAAGGAGAATATTATGAGCATTCCAGGTAAAGAGAGCCAGGTCTCTGGCAAGAAGGAGCTCGGTGGCATGTGTAGGGACCTAAAGAATGAGGAAGTGAGATATGCACATGGCCTTGGATGATGGGAGGGGCCTGAAAATGTGGAACCTCTTAAAGACACTGTCTGGAAGGATACCCAGCAATACAGCAATGGGTACACCCGAGAGGATTTAAATACAGGTGCACCACTGCTGGAGCTGAAAAGGGAAAGGGGCAAGAATGGATGTCATCAGGACAGCTCGAAGACTATTGCAGAGATCTGGGGAAGGTGATGGTCTCTAGACCAGGGCAGTGTCAGAGGAGATAGAAGTAAGTGGACAGATCAGAAAGCCAATCGAATTTGATAACTGTATTTTATGGAGTGTTGGAGAGGAAAATATGACTTGGTATTTAGCTGTTTTAGCTTGTTCAAGACTAAATGGATAATGGTAAGGCCCACGGGGACAGAGAATAGAGGCAGAGGAGTAGATTTCAAGGGAACTGGAAGATTGGACAGAGGATAGAAATCATAAATTAAGTTTTGAATTTGTTTGAAAAACTCTTGCCGAGGTCAACTTTTGCCATGTTGTATAATTGAAGAAGTCACCATTCTCTGGGATTGTCATGGCAGTTTTGTTGTTTCAAGCATTCAAGAGAAAATGGTGAAGTATGGGTCTGGCTTTTCAAAGGACTAGAGGGCTGAAAATAATTTATTTTTGAATCTAAGATGCCACTAATTTAAAAATACACCCTTATTTTATATATCAATAAGAAGGGGAAAAAATATAGCCACTGCTACAGCATGCCATCAACTTCAGGATGCACTCTCATTTCAAAGAGGTTCAGATAAGGAACAGTAAATATCTATGAGTGATGAAGCATGGTATAAATTTGGGACATATAGAGTCACCAGATAATTTTAATTGTATTCATGGATAAAAACACCTATGGAAAGAATGTTGAAGGAGAAGATGGGGAAATTCAGTATTAATGGCCATGAGAGAGGAAGATGACTAAAGTCAAAGAAGAAGACAAGTCACAAGCCCAGAAAGAAGAAAGATAAATAAATTAGGTAAAAATGCTATCAAAAATACTAATGGAATTTATCAAAATGGAAACACTGGTGAGCTTAGGAAGTGATATTTGGTTGCGTGGTGGGGTGGAAGGCGTGTAGGAGTGGGTGGAGAGTGAGAAAATGAAGTCAGTGGGTGAAGACAAATTTTTCAATATATTTGTCTTTGAAGAGTAGGAAAGAGATAGGGGAGTAGGAGGGGCATGAGAACTGGAGTGAAACTCTCTCTTTAGGATCAGAGAGTTGTGAGCATGCTTAGAAGCCATCGAGAGAGGATGAATATACAACGGGGAAGATACAGCTAATAGTGCAAATTAACGAGAAGATGGGAAAAGACAGAATTCAAACACAGGCAGACTGAACGGTGTTTGGTACTGTCCTATGTTTAACAAAGGCACAGAGAGAAAGCAGACGAGCTCAACCCCAGATCGAGGATTTTACTAAATGGTTCCAAATGAAGCTGGAGAAGGATTTTTATAGAAGGAAAGAATATAATAAAATTGTGGCTCATTGAATCTAAGGTGAAGATAAAAGTAGTGAAAGCATAAGTCTGAAGGTCTGAGAGATGTTAGAGATATTGACAGACTAGACTCTTAACCCATTACCTGGTATCTTTTCTTCTCATAGAGTCAGCCTACTACAAAACAATGATATGTCTCACTGGCTTTTAAACATACACCCAACTTTCCCATCTTAAAATGTTTTCATAAATATAGTTTAGAAATCAATCTAAGCATGGTACAGAATTTTGGTAAAGAATTATGAGACTTAATTTGGCAATGCTGTAGGAAGAGCTGTTATATAGTTGTGGGTGACTTATGAGGTCTGACAGTTAAGTTCACAAACTTCTCGTTGTGAGCTTATGTTGGCAATTGTTCCCACAACTCAGCAAAAAAAAAAAAAAAAAAAAAAATTCAGCTTAGAATTACTTTGGATGAATTATTTAGTGAATTAGTAATATTTGATTAATTTTGGCTTCAGCATCATAGCACTGGGGACAAAGATAGCCCCTTTTTCTCCATTCCCTGCAGTATAATGTCCCCATGTACTGTAAGTAGACACCTTGAGATGGATGGACCACATTTAATGTGCAAGTCATAGGCCTATTGTTCAGATAATCTTTGTAGTTTATTTGGTTTTATAATGAGAATTTAATGTTCATACGGTTGCTGCATGAATTCAAGAGTTACTGCCATTTTATAAAGTATGTAAGCATCTTCATGTACTACTGTTTTGTTTTCTATCCTATTTCAAGCAATTTTTTGTTCTTTTTTACATTTAGTTTTTTAGCTCAGTTAGGCCTTGTTAGCTTTTGTGCTTATGCGTGCATGACAGGTGGGGAGGAGGGACCAGAATGTAGTTGGTGTGTCTCCGCGCCCAGACCTTTTTACTCCTGGCTGAACAGAATTACAGCAGTGTGATGACTACAGGGAATGAGCCTTGATGCTTTTTCACTATGGACCAAATACATCCAGTCTGGCTTTACTAGTGATAGCACATGGGCTTTTCAGGGAGACCTTTCTGATATTTGATCCTTCACGTGCAACTTACTAGCTTTCTGACAACATGGTGACTTAATCTTTCTGAATCTCATCTTTCCTCTCCATAAAATGGGAAAAATTCTCCCTCACCCAATGATTTTTTTTTGAGACAGAGTCTCAAGCTGTCACCCTGGGTAGAGTGCTGTGGCATCACAGCTCACAGCAACCTCAAACTCTTGGGCTTAAGTGATTCTCTTGCCTCAGCCTCCCAAGTAGCTGGGAATACAGATGCCTGCCACAATGCCCGGCTATTTTTTGGTTGCGGTTCTCATTGTTGCTTAGCAGATCTGGGCTGGGTTCGAACCTGCCACCCTAGATGTATGTGGCTTGCACCCTTGCTGACTGAACTACAGGCACTGTCCTGACCCCATGATTCTTGAAAGCATTGAATGAGATCTCTATCTGAAACATGTGCACAGTGTCCAACACAGATTAGGTACTCAATGGATAGTTGTTCTTTTCTTTATGTTGGAATGATAGGTTATAAAAACTATAATAGATTACTTTCACTTTTATGATACTCTGAAAAGATGAAATATCAGTAGCTTTTAATCAATATTGTAATAGGAAGAAGAATTCTTTCATGTTAATCTGATCATTCTGTGTTGTTTTTGTTTTAGAGACAGTCTTGCTCTGTCTCCTGGGCTAGAGTGCCATCGCCTCAGCCTAGCTCAGAGCAACCTCAAACTCCTGGGCTCAAGGGATCCTTCTGATTCAGCCTCCAGCGTAGCTGGAACTATAGGAACCACCACAATGCCCAGTAATTTTTCTATTTTTAGTAGAGGTGGAGGGCTCCATCTTGTTCAGGCTGGTCTGCAACTCTTGAGCTCAAGGGTTCTCCTTCCTTAGCTTCCCAGAGTGCTAGGATTACAGGCGTGAGCTGCCACAATGCTTGGCCACTTTTGTTTTTAAACTTGATATGATTTTTTTTCAGTAGAATTTTTTTAGAACTCTTGCACCCTTATTGATGATTTAACTGTTGAATTTTCGGTGATGCTAACATTTATTCATGGAATAAGCTAAGTATTTCTTCAGTAACATCAAAAAGGAAGCATTTGGGGGGTATTTTTACTTTAAGAAGTACATATTATTTTTTATTTTTTTGCAAGAAAAAGGGCATACATATGTGTGTGCATATTTATAAGTGTCATAACATTTAAACAGACCTCAGGGATGAATATGCTTCTAAAAGTTCCTTTGAAAATGACATGCGTATTTAGTTATTTCAGAAAGATTTTTTTTTTTTTGGGGGGGGGGCAAGGGAGCTAGTTTTCTCTCCCATAATGAAAGCTAGAATAACCTATTTAGGATTTATTAAAATATCATATGAAAGGCTTTTTCCTTAGTAAGTATGGGGTTGCAGCATCATTAAAACAGTTGATGTGAATGCTTAAATTTTAGCCATTTCTATATGAGGGCTGACAATTAAGTTTGTTAACTCATCCTAGAAAAAGTACCGTATGCCTCATTGCTGAGTATCACTATGGTCACCTTAATTGTCAGACCTTGTATAATATAATCTGGAATTATGATTTCTTTTGGGGGTAAGGGAAATATAAGAGAGTTTCATATTTTAATGAGCCCACATTTTTATTCCATTTCTGTCCCTTCTCTAGGCTCACATATTCCTTTAAAATAAAATAACCCTGTTAGTTGCTGTCAGGTTTTCAGTTCTCTAGTATTCTTGTGTAAACATTAGGAATCCCTTTGATAAGGTTGGCTGTGTTTTAGCAAGCACACTGAATTCAAAGTGAGTAGTTATGAACTTTGAGGATGCATATAAAAGCAGGTTTGCTGTGAATGTCTTTTTTTGTTTTTACAATTCCATGCAACACTGGGAAATTAATCACTGTTTTCCCTTCTCTATCACAATGCCTCATCTAAATTTATACTAAAATATTCTAGGGTGCTTCTGATACTGTAAAAATATTTTTAGCTAGTAGAATTCAGAAGAAAGCAATGAGAAAAATCTCTAAAAGAACAGCACATGGAGGATTGACAGGAACAGTTTATATATTCGTGACCACATTATCTTATATAATCTTTTCAACACCACTGCTAGGTTTGGAATAATTCCACTCCATTGACAGAGATGAGAAAGCAAATACCTTGTAACTTAGAAGGCTGCCAGGTTGCTGCATTCTCCACTGTTGTTTAATTCACCTACAACCTTAAGAAACTCTGGACAGAATTTGAAATCTTGCCTGTGGTTAGAACATTGTATAACACATGTCCCAAGGTCTATGGAGTGGTGCAATGGAGTTACATTTCAAGAAAATATCAGTTAGGGTAAAACTATTGGCTAATTTTTTCCCCCTGTGCTTGGTTTTCTCTCTTTCTTGTTTTATTTTTTGAGTTTATGTAAACAGCTCCAAGATTATGGATCTGTTCACTATAAGTGTGCACAATATATTTGTCACCTAAACTTATGAAGCAATTGTAGTATAGGTTTTTGCAACCTAACTTGAGATCAATGAACCATCAGCGTGGGCAGCACCTAAAAACTTCTTACAAAAGCAGAATCTCAGGTTCCACCAAAACCTGTTTAATGGGAAAGTGTGTTTTAAAGAAATCCCTAGGTAATTGCAACACACTCTTTGAGTTATTATCTCAAAGTAAGTGTGGACACACCCAGGGTGGTGTAAAGTAGTCCACTGTGGTACATTTTATTATCATTTTTTAATTTCTTAAATAAAAAAATAAAAATTTCTTAATTATTTTAATTTCTTTCATTGAACTACACTTAAAATTTTATTTATCTGTATTTAGATAAACACATAAGACAAGATTACATTTGTGAACATTATCAATAGTGGCTGACTCTGCCGCCCCCTCGTGGGTCTATTTGAGATAGCAGGATGCTCAGGTGTCTTGGGAGGTTCTTCAGCAGCTCAGGGCCTCCCACAGATTTGCTTGCACGCGTATACTGTTTTTCAGTGAGTAGTAATAAAGCACTATTTCTCTGTACCTTTTAAAGTAGAAATATCTAGTTTTACCTTAGTGAATTCTTTCCAACTGAACAAATTTTAAAAGATCCTGACCAAAAACGGTCACAATAAAATGTGAGTAGAAATGAATAATAACATTTTCAGGGATGTTGATTCTCTTAGTCCAAGTGGAAGTTCTTTATAGGCCTATTATGACATTAATCAAACGACCCTCTTCCCACAATGATCTAAATCAGATCATATAATAAATCAATAAAATTAGTTTGATTTACATCCATTATCATCAGCAAAGAACCATCTCTTAAGTGCATAGTGGTGGGTTTTGCATATTGTAGCTTTGTGATGTATCTTTTTCAATTTTGGCATACACTAAAATCAGTATTAAAAGAAACAGAATTTAGAAATACACCTTTGAATAGCTAGATCTTAAAGTGTTAAAGTAGGAAAGATCAATCACATATTTCTCATTAAAATATTATTGACTCAATAAATAAAGTTATTAAATACCTTCAACAATTTTTAGTAAGAACAGAATTTTTAAAAAACTTTAATAAATAAAATTTAAAATGTATTTTTCATCCTAAAATTTTTAGGATTTTGAAGTTTTACAATGTACACAATATATTAATTTGATAATGAAAGTATATAAATTATAAATTACATATATATTTATACACATACACATATATAAAAATGCTGTATGTAAGTTTGGAAACTTTATTGATAGAGCTGCAATATAAAAAAAATAAATTCTTCTTTAAAGCCTGTAATAAAATTCAGTATGTTCTTTCTTCTCAAAGGGTCTACAAAATAATATTAAGACAAGTGACAAGATGCTTGTTTTTCAGTAGTAACCCTGTGTATGAATAGAGATATTAATTATAAGGCAAATTATTATTATTATTTTTATTAAGTCATAGCTGTGTAAATTCATTGAGGGCACATTAATGCAATCATGGGGTACAATGTGCTGGTTTTATATCCCATTTGAAATATTTTCATGAAACTGGTTAACATAGCCTTCATCACATTTTCTTAGTTATTGTGTTACGACATTTATATTCTATGCTTATTAAATTTAACATGTACCCTTGTATACGTCCCACCAATTACTCTTTTTCCACCCAGCCTTACCCCTCCCCTCCCTCTCCTCTTTCTCCCTCTTCTTGGGCTATAATTGATTTCATAGTAGGGTTGAGTACATTGGACATTTTTTCTTCCATTCTTGAGATACTTTGCTAAAGGCAAAATATTATTAAAAAGATTTTGTTAAATTTTCAAAAACAATTTAAAGATTGAATCAATAGATCATCTAATTTTACTTGGTTTTAGAATTTAAAAAACTGAGAACAAATAAAAATTGGTATCCTAAAATTGTTTTGTAAGATGATAGTTCTAGAACATTTCAAAGTGTTTTCTCTATTTTGTCTTATTTAAAGTCTGATAAATGCAGAAATACTGAGTATTTGGGGGAAATCTGGTTGGTGCCATATCTCTTTAAAGAAAACAAGTTGGAATATGAGGAAGTTAATCTCATTTTTTTATTAAATCATAAACAAATAGATCTTCTGTACATTAATTAATGCATTTATGGGGTACAATGTGCTGATTTCATATAGCATTAGGAACACTTACATCACACTGGTTAATATATACCTCATCTTGTTTACTTAATTATTGTATTAAGACATTTATACTTTATACTTAATAGATCCAACATGTACCCTTGAATTATGCACCATAGGTGTGATCCCAACATTCACCCTCCCTCGATCTGACCTCCTCCTCTCCTCCCACCCCCCCCCCCTTCATCTTGGGCCATAGTTGTGATCTATTCTTCACATGAAAGTGTGAGTGATTGTAAATTTGTTTCATAATAGTACTGAGTACATTGGATATTTTTTCTTCCATTGTTGAGATACTTTACTAAGTAGGATATGTTCCAGCTCCATCCATGTAAATGTAAAAGAGGTAAAGTCTCCATCTTTTTTAAGGTTGCACAATATTCTATTATATATATATATATATATATATATATCATAATTTATTAATCCATTAATGGGTTGATGGGCACTTGGGCTTCTTCCATGACTTGGCTATTATGAATTGAGCTGCAATGAACAATCTGGTGCAAATATCTTTGTTATAAAGTGATATATACCTTATAGAGGAATTGCAGGATCAAACGGCAGGTCTACTTTTAGATCCCTAAGTATCCTTCATACTTCTTTCCAAAAGGGATGTATTAGCTTGCACTCCCACCAGCAGCGCAGAAGTGTTCCCTTTTCTCCACATCCACTTAAACATCTGTAGTTTTGGGATTTTGTTATGTGAGCCACTCTTACTGGAGTTAGATGATATCTCAAAGTAGTTTTGATTTGCATTTCTCTGATGATTAAAGATGATGAACAATCTTTTCATGTGTCTGTAGGCCATGCGCATATCTTCTTCAGAGAAGCTTTTGTCCAAGTCCCTTGCCCACAATGAAAAGGGATTGCTTGTTCTTTTCCTATTAATAAGTTTGAGTTCTCTGTGGATTCTAGTTATCAAGCCTTTGTCAGAAGCATAACCTGCAAATATCCTCTCCCATTCTGAGGGCTGTCTGCTTGCTTTACTCACTATGTTCTTGGCTGTGCTGAATTTTTTAGTTTGATCAGATCCCAGTAATGTATTTTTGGTGTTTCTTCAATTGCCCAGGGGATCCTCCTCATAAAGTATTCTCCCCACTTTCCATTGAGCACCCAAGATAGTTAGACTTCAACTCCCCCAGCCAGCTGGTGGCAGAGTGTGGTCACTTGGCCGATGAGGCATTGACTTCCCTCTGACTCTGGGAGGCCCAAATCCCTGGTGCATTTTCTCATTGGAGGGAACTGGGCTACAGCCCCGTGGGGCTACCAGTGCCTGGGGTGATGGAGGTGCAAGGTGGGGAAGGAGGCACCAGCCCCCCAGACTATTTTGCTGGGTGAGCCTTTTGTACTCCACAGAGCACCAGAGTGAGTTACACTTGAGCTTCCAGTGGACCCCCACTGCCTAGATGCTGAAGACCTTTTGAGCTCTCCCACCTGATCAGTATTTGTGTTGATTGGAACAATTGGTTTGGAACTCTTAACCTGGGCTGATCACCTGGAGACCCACCAAGGTTGTACCCTGGTAGTGTTGTCGTGGGAGTGTAGGATTCTCCTCTTCCAGTTGTTGCCTGGGGGGTGGGGTGCGGTGTCTTAGTTGCTTATATATCTCCATAGCTGAGATTTCAGGCCAAAGCCACTGATTCACTAGAATTAGACAGAGACTAACTGAATACAGGTCAGAGCCATCTAGCCCCACCACACCAAGCAGATCCCCAGGTCCCAGGATGTACTACTGAGTGAGACCTTTGTAAAACTCTAGGGGAAAAGCTGCAATCACCAGTCCCAGTTCTTTGGTAAAGGGCTGGTTAATTACAACTCCAGGAGCCCTCAATTCACTTTCACCTTACCAGCTTTTCTAGCCAAATGATGAAAAATAATCATGGGCGGAATCAGAGGAAAAACTCTGGCAACATGAATAATCAGAGTAGATCACCCCCCCAGGGAATGACAAAGGAGACACACCAGAAGATCCCACTCATAAACAAATGGCTGAGATGTCAGAAATCAAATTCATAATTTGGATTGCAAATAAGATTAACAGAATGGAGGTAAAGTTGGAATTAGAAATACAAGGAGCAATTCAAAAGTTGTCTCAAGAATTCAAGGAATTCAAAGACAAAATCACCAAAGATTTTGACACATTGAGGCAAGAACTTGCAGCCCTCAAACATCTGAGAAATACAGTAGAATCCCTCAGTAACAGAATGGAGCAGGCAGAAGAAAGGATTTCTGACATTGAAGACAAAGCTTTTGAATGCTTGTAATCTTATATTTTTAATAAAGAGACTTGCATTCATGTCTCAAAACATCAATTTTCTCTTTTCTTTTTTAAAGAATTTTTGAATTGTTTTAAATCATGTTGATGTCATATTTGGATGACGGTGCCAAAATTAGCATCCTGAAATTTGTCATTATTTGTGTTCTCAAACTAATGTCTTTGTTATGAGACAGCAAAATGATTGTAATTATCTTTACACTTTCATGATTTTGTATCATATTTAGTCTAACTTCCCTTTAGGGTGTTAAAATGTTTCCCAGACAATTAAATTTGTTGGAATGGTTATATGGTTATATCAACATGCTTTCTTTTTTTTTGTTGTTGTTGTTGTTTGTTTTGTTTTGTTTTGTTTTTTGGTGTGTGTTGAATACTGTACATACTCTCTTATTTCTGGAATTTGTTGGGCACCAAAATTGCTTGTCCTCTTCTTCTTGGGCACTCAACAAGGGGGCTTTTTTCCAGTATCTCTCAAAGTCAGTGTGTTATTTGACCTCTTCATGGAAGAGTGGTAGGACTACTGAACTTTATCTCAGTGAATGTACTTCTTCCATGTCTTTTTCCTTTTACCACTTAACCTTGGATGTGACAGAACAGCTGATATGATGTGGCTAATGATAATTCCCTATATGATGGCAGGATCTGGGATGGAAGGAATACAGAGCGAGGATCCCCACATGGAGGAAAGCTGCCTGCCTTCCAAGAACATTTGCCTGTACTATATTTGGAGCCAGAAATATAGACTCCACGTGGGTTTATTTGTTACAGCAGTTGCTTTTATATAACAGTTTGTTTTAGCATAGTATATTTAATACAACAAGCTTAATACAGCATGTTTTAATTTGAATTATTAGAAGTGATTTTTTCGGTTTTTGTAATCTACACGTGTCTTTGTTGACCTTGCTTTGTTATTATTTTTTCTTTCTTTCTCTCTCTTTCTGTCTCTTTTTTTCTCTTCCACTTTGGTGGCTGTAACTTCTTGTTTCTACACTGGCAGACAAACCGATATTTAAATCTTACTTCCCATCACATTTGATAGGAAAGCCTTTTTTTCATGCAGCTTTCATCTGCCTGCTTCTGGTTTTCTGCTAGGCTTGCTTAATGTACTGATTTGCACAATGGGATAAACTAGAAAACATATTTTAAGTTTGAAAGTTTACATTCTGCTGAGCATACCAAATATTGTGAAAAAGTACTAAAATGTACACAATCTGTCAATTCTCCACACCCCTGCATTGTAAAGGCTCTTGTTAAAAACTCAAAAATGGTAGAATGCAGATTGTGTTTGTCAAAAGTTGTCTTCCTGTGTACACATGTAAGATATTTGGTGCTTCTGCCTGAAGAAATTATATGCTGAACATTAGCCATCTTTGGACATAGTCCATAACCATGTTCATAGCTATTTTATACTCTGTTTTTCAAGTCTTTGGTTATTATGGAATCTCAAGAGCGACCATAACAGTTCGGGAACTATGCAAGAATGGTTAATTCCATGACACCCACTGTACTACTGAATTCCTCACTTCTCTGGGATATATTAATAATTCATAGCCCATTTATGAGGTTCAGAAACTTCTTTCCTTATGAGTCACACAATTGTTAGCTTGGGAAAATCTTTAAGAGACTATCTGATACCGATTCCTTCATTTACATGGATCACAGTGTACAGAGCAAAGTAAGATCTTCAGGATCCTTTGGTGGATCACTTCTACACTTACAACCATCTTCACACAAATGACTTGGTGATGGAGATAAAAGATTAACAGAAAAAGAATGGGAAACGAGAGAGTAAAAAGCCCTAAATCAAATGTTGCAAACATAAGGAGGTTGAGAATAGAAATCACTTCCCTGGAGTAGGAAGTTATAGAATAGTAAAAAAAAAAAATGCTTAGATTTGACCTTTACAACAAAGTCTGTGTCTCAGAGTAATTTGAAGCTCAAAGGAATTCTGTAGCTTGCTTTGAGAAAACAAAATATGCTACCTGGGCCTATAATTCAGGCTTTCACTATCCAGCTCCACTGTCCTTTCTTCTTGGCTGCCCTTTCCCATTATCATCTCTTTTGTACAAGATGATTTTCTCCGTTTCTAGGTCTTCTCAATTAAAGAGAACAGCAAGGACACTTTCTATCGGAAAGTACATTTCTAGTTGGGAATTTTAGGGATTTTGCAAAATCAACTATCTTGGGACCAAATATATATAGGTGGGTGAAAGGATGTCAAATATAAATGGCTAGAGAGAGAAATACAGAGTCTGGTAAAGTGGCTTCTTTGCACTTAATGGCCAAACATGGATATGCCATCTGTGGTGGGTCAGAATGATTTTGTCTCTCCAAAATTCATATGCTGAAATCTAATACTCAGTGTGTTGGTATTATGAGATGCGGCCTTTGAGAGGTGACTAGGTCATGAGGATGGAGCTCCTGTGAATAGAGTTAATGCCCTTATATAATAAAAGAAGCATGAGGGAGTTCCCTGGCCCCTTCTGTCATATGAACACACAGAAGCCAGGCTCCATTTATAAAGCAAAGAACAAGAGTTCAACCAACATTGAATCCGCTGGCTCCTTGATCTTGGACTGCCCAACCTTCAGAACTATAAACAAGAAATGTCTGCTGTTTATAAATTACCCAGTCTAATGTATTTTTAGTATAGCAGCATAAATGGACTAGGACACTATCCAATTTTAGAGAAAACAATTTGAAATATTATTCCTAAAATTATTCTTGTGATGTTGAGTAATGGAGTTAGGCTTTCAGTGAACACCAAAAGCACCATCATGCTTAGTATTCAAGAAAACATGTATTAATTTTGATGACTAAAATTTTCAAAAAGTACAAAAACCTACAAAAACTATTTATGTGGCTTCTCCCCTCAATATATAAATCAATTATATTAAGCGTTTTACTTCTAATCTTTATACTTAAAGAGTGACTTTAGCTGTGTTTGTCCTTGCTTAATTTTATTATTTAAACATAGTCTCAGGTCGGATGTGGTGACTCAGGCCTGTAATCCTACCACTGCAGGAGGCTAAGGCTGTGGATTCCTTTCTGGAGTTTGAGACCAGCTCAAGGCGGAGATTCCCTCTCTAGTAGAAATAGAAAAACTAGCTGGGAATTGTGGCAAATACCTGTAGTCCCAGCTACTCTGGAGGCTGAGGCAAGAGGTCGCTTTGAGCCCAAGAATTTGAGGTTGTAGTGAGCTATGATGAGGCCATGGCACTCAACCCTAGGGAGATGGAGTGAGACTCTATCTCAAAAATAAAACCAAAATTAAAAAGGTAGTCTCAATATAAGAAAGTGGATTATATCCTAGAATTTGGCATCTATGAAGGCAATATTCTGATGTGTTTATTTCTAGGAATCTTGGGAAGTTGCAGTTGTGGTGGAACTCCCAGCTTGTATAATCAGAAAACTGTCAAATATTAAAAATGTGAAGCCAATGCAAATTTTAAATCTTTGCCTGTGGCACAATTTGCAAATCTGCTTCCCCAGCTGGGGCTCCAGACTGAAGACAGCAGGGTTGCTTGAGCCCAGGTGAAGAGCTACTCAACTTCTAAAAAGTGTTCTTCAAAGTTCAGACATTAAAATGGGAACACAGAGCTTGCATCAGTTAAGATGCCTTCATGAGCGGCCAAAAGGAAGCTCATTGCAAAGCGGCTCCAAGGTTCATAAACTTTATTGGCTCCTATTACTAGAAGTCTAGAACTTTAGTAATCCAGTGGTTCTGGGTTCCGTTGCTTGCCTTTTTCTTGACTATCTACTGGTGCCACTACTGAGGAGGATTTTGCAGTTTTGGTAAATTTCATGACAGTCTTCATAAGAAAGTGGTGGCTGCTTCTTTTCCACCATTGAAAGCAAGAGTCCTTTAGCAATCATCTATTAACTGTCTGTGAGGGAATGGAGGAAATTGTTTAGCTTAAGCTAAAAAGAATTTATTCCTGGAGCTGAACTGGGAGGCAGAGTTAGTAAGCGTCTTTGGAATCACAGGTTCTGTGCAGGAATGAAGGAACAAATGCCTCGTGGATACCAGACGGACACTATGGAATCATACATATTCGGTGCACTACAATGTACATTTATTCATTGAGTAAGGCGTGGGTTTACAGATCACTACAGTAATGACTATAGTGTGGCTGTGGGATCAATCTACTAATCTTTCCTTCTTAAAATATTTATTTCTGAAGAGTTTACGTCAGGATTTCTAGAAACGCATGTTTCTTTTCTCTCCAGGGACCATACCTCCCATATTCTGATATATTGTTTTGTATTTCTTAATGATTTTATGATAATTTAGATATGGTAACTATTTTTGTATTATTACAGTAAAACTAAATAAAATGTGCTAGAACTTATTTTTTTTTAACCATAGATTAAAACATCTATTTAATATGAGAAAATTAAGTATTCTTTTTTTTTCCCTTTCTTCTGTCTCTTTATTCCTTCCTCCTTTTCTCCCTTATGTCTTTCTCCACTTTTTATTCTTATATTTCTACATTTTCACATTCTTTATGTTGAATGCTACATATTTAGAGAATTTATGTTACTGCTGGTATGTGACTAAATTACTGACCATTTAGGCAATAATTCTAATAATCACAGATTATACTGCTCACCAACAAAGCATTTATTTTGATTTCTTTTGGAGTTTTCTCTAGTATCTCATTAAAAAATAACACACATGGAGGATATTTTCTAGGTTCCTGGCAATGAGAACGTCTCTCTGCCTCCAAACACTATGGCTTGCCTGGACACAGATTTCAATTAATAGTCATCTTAACTTTTCAGATGTTGAACAGTTTGTTTTTGAAATATAGAGTGGTGAAGGAAAATTATGACATCCATATTCTCCAGTTTTCTGCCCAATTGATTTTAATTTTTTTATTCCCTTATAATTATCAAGACCTATATTTGATTTTTATTTCTTAT